>JANRMT010062814.1:127252106-127272233 GCA_026402145.1 Polypterus bichir lapradei
CAAGTAATAAGTGTGGCTGAGTTAGTTTATTATGTTGTATATTTTTGTGAACATTCTCAAAACTATTTTTTTATACTGAACTTCTTCTGTTTTATATATTGTGAATTTTGTTTAATGTGAATGCTATCATTGTACCTTTTGTATATAGTTCTTGTTTGCCTGTTGTAGCTTGGGGGCTTTAATTAATGTAACACCCATAGGACGCACATGCTGTGTACAGTAGACTCCTGGCAAAAAGTTTGATGACGCTTTTGCAGGAGAAAGTGCCTGACGTTGTGTGTGCTGACTGTGCCCCTTTACTGCTTGTTTTGTAGAATAAATGGCAGAATCCGAATATTGGCGTGTCTGTCTTCCCTTAAAGCATCAGCAACCATTTTAAAGCCGCTACATAAAACTGGTGCCGTGACCCGGATCCACTGATCAGCCGCCTCCGATCGCCGAGGTCAAGCTGTGTGCTCGTGACATCGTGGGATATCAAGTTGGTGGAAGTGTGGATCTTTTGTAGCTGCTTAAGTGGTTTTTGATGTTTTGCATAAGTGCAAATGTGGTTAATATAAGTTCATGCTAGTCAGCATCCATTCATGCCAATTCAGGCGCCACCAGCTGAGTCAGCTAAGGTTGAACTACCTGACACAATCCTGAACTTGTCCAAAGTGAGCTTAGTAGTGAGGCCAGATATCAAAAAGCCCCCGATGTATCATGGCGATGGTGCAGACAGATACTCCATTCAGGAGTGGATTGAGCTGATGGAGGTGTACCTGCATAAAAAGGGCCTTCCAAGACAGGAACAGGGAGATGAGGTCCTGAACCACCTCCTTGGTAAGGCAAAAAGTATAGTCAAAGTGGGACTGAAAAGCAACTCCTCACCTGGTGTTACTGTTAGCCCCGAGACAATCTATGCTATATTGAGACGCTACTTTAGTGAGAGCCCTGCTTCATGTCTACCACTGGCCGATTTCTATGCCACCCAACCAACAGCAACAGAAACGCCAATAGATTACTGGGTCAGGTTGAACACAGCTGCTGAAGTGGCCAATAGGCACTTGGGACTTCAGGGTGGTAAATTAGGGAATATGGATGCCGAAATAGCCATGATTGTTTATCCGAAACTGTCCTGACTATAGTCTCGCATGTGCGTTCAAGTGTAAGGCTACAAGCAAGTGGTCAATCACAGAGGTGCAAGAGGCTATTGATGAGCATCAGCGAGAATGCCTAGCTAAAAGATCAAGTGCAAGCATGACCAATTCACATGCTATACAAGTGGCCACTGCCGTAACAAGTAGCAGTGTGCCAGAACCCGAAATTACATGTGCTCATGTGAACACAGCCAGGTGCAGCCCACCTAATCCAACCAAGTCAAGTGAGGCAGTCATTTCAGAGCAAAATGCTCTGGAACGTGTGCTAAGTATGCTAGAGAGAGTGTTAGAGCGTACCAGCCAGCCTGTTCATGCTATAGCTAGACAACAGGCTTCAACCCCAGCACGTTTCCCTCCATACCAAGTCTGTGGGTGATGCCTTTCACTCAACACGAACACATTGTATGCGGGAGAGGAGATGTCTAACCTGTCTAGAAATAGGGCATCAGCAGAGAGACTGCCCCAAAACCGTTATTGCACAGAATGTTAGCTCACCTGATCAGGGAAACTAAGTTGCTCACGCTTGGGAGGGGACAGTGTGAGTAAAAATGTTGAAGCCCTCAACCTTGATGAAGATGTGCAGTTTATGTATACAAAGTGCCTGAAATCTAGACCAGGAACTGCTGTACCGTTTCAGAACATGATTAGACTTGATAAAGCCGACAGTCTGTTTTATACCAAAGGTGGGTGATAAAGTCTCACTACAAGCGTTGCTCGACACTGGCTCTATGGCTTGCACCATTAATGAAGAAGCAGAGCAGGTGCTAAAGAATGCTGAATTGGCTCTGGAGACTGACAGTATCCAGACTGATGTTGTGCTCATAGGCTGTGGTGGAGTTCAGGTTAGGCCCAAAAGCATTTACAATTTAAGGATGGAGGTGTATGGATGTGCATTCATTGTGCCTGCCTTGGTGGTCCCTGGTGATCCCTTGCCACACCAATCTGACTGTTTTGCAGCTCTGGGAGGGAGTGCCATCTTTAGTGCCATGGACCTTAACTCTGGCTTTTATAACATCGCTATGGCAGAGGAACACAAAAAACTTACAGCTTTCACCACGCCTTTGGGGCAGTATGAGTTTAACAGGCTCCCGCAGGGCATCTGTAATAGCCCTACAAGCTTCATGCACCTCATGATGGGTATTTTTGGTGACCAGAACTTCCCGACGCTGCTCTGTTACTTGGATGACGTGCTGATGTATGCACCCAATGAAGCTGAAGTCCTCAAGAGGATGGAGATTGTCTTCAGCAGGCTGCATGCTCATGGACTGAAACTGGCCCCCAAAAAATGCCAGCTACTCAGAAGAACTGTGAGGTTCTTGGGGCATGTTGTAGATGAAAATGGTGTCTCAACTGACCCCGGCAAGGTCAAAGCTATCGCTGCTATGAAGAGACTGACCTTATGATGGAGGATGGCTTAACACCATCACAGAAGAAGATCAGGTCATTCTTGGGCATGGTCATGTACTATCAGCAGTTCATCCAAGATTGTTCCAGTATAGCTAAGCCCTTGTTCGCCCTGACTGCTGCACCTAAGGGGAGGAAAGGGAATGCACGAGGTGCTGCTTCGTTCAGGAAACTACACCCAAGTGACTGGAGACAGGAGCAGCGTGACTCATTTGAACAGTTAAAATCTGGAGTATGTGGCCGAGTTAGTTTATTATGTTTTATATTTTTGTGAACATTCTCAAAACTATTTTTTTGTACTGAAATTCTTCTGTTTTATATATTGTTAATTTTGTTTAATGTGAATGCTATTATTGTATCTTTTGTATATAGTTCCTGTTTGCCTGTTGTAGCCGTGGGGTGGGGTGGAGCTTTAATTAATGTAACACCCATAGGACGCACATGCAGTGTACAGCAGACCCCTGGCAAAATGTTTGATGACGCTTTTACAGGAGACGGAGAAAGCGCCTGACGTTGCGTGTGCTGACTGTGCCCCTTTACTGCTTGTTTTGTAGAATAAATGGCAGAATCCGAATATTGGTGTGTTTGTCTTCTCTTAAAGCATCAGCAACCATTCTAAAGCAGCTACATAAGCAAGTCGAGCCAAGTCACTAAAATTACACCATGTGACTCGAGTCGTCCACCTCTGCTAAAAACAAGCACTGTCATCATACCATAGTGATGTGTCGTTCGCGAACGAGCCGGCTCTAAGAGCCGATGCTTTGAAGCGAACGAGAGGAGCCGATGCCCGTCGAGCAGAGCCGAAGCTTCAGCCGCTCCTGCTCAGCTCTGCTGAAAATCCATTCGGCAGGGGCGGGACTTTATTTATATGGGCACACACAACACACTGGCTTATAATGCCGGCTCGTTCACGAACGACACATCGGACTAAGATCGTACCACTATGTGAAAGAAGGGCAGATGCTCCGAAGACAGCGAGTGTTGGTACAGGCCAGGTACGCAGAGCGACACCTGTCGCTGCGACAGACAAGGAGCCAGATTTAAATGCAAGCGCATCGTGAAGAAAAAAAAAGAAGAGTAAAGAAATGAGTGAAAGCTGAAAAAGAAGCAGCATCTGGCTGCATTTCAGTGATATTGGAGACTGCAAAGCTAAGTGCAGAATTTGTAATAAGAAAATATCCGTTAGAGCAGGGTCAACAACAAACCTGCACAGACATATAAGAACCACCCACCCATCCGTGCAACTGGAGGAGAGCGTGCCCTCTCTCCTGCCATCAACTGACCCTGGAAAAGAGACAAGTACTTCTGCTGCAGCATCCACTGTCTTACCGAAAACTGCAGGTATAACACGGTCTTCAGTTCAAACCAAAATAAGCACATTTATTCCAAAACAAATAACGCCACACAAACAAATAAGTGTCGATGAGGAGCTGGCTAAAATGATAGCTAGCGACCTACAACCATTTTCCATTGTGGAGGACATTGGATTTACAACTTTTGTACAGGCCTTAAACCCCATATATGTTCCTGGCCTACAAACTTTTATTCAAAGAGTCATAGTGTTGTGTTGTTGTTGAGTTTGGCCTTTATTTGTTTGCTGTGGTTTTGTGTTAAGTTGTTCATTTAAAGCTTTTATTAAAATGTTAAACAATAGTAACTATTTTTTGCAATGGAAAAAATGCATAAAAATACGTAATGTCTGAAAACAATGAATAAGAAATTGCTTATACACAAACCATTCATAATTGCTTAATTAGGCTATAATATAAGCATCCATGTGATACGGCTCCCAAATGGCTCTTCGTTTAGTAAGAGCCGGCTCTTTAAAGGGAGCCGATCCAAAAGAGCCGAAGCTTTAAAAAGAGCCGGAGTTCCCATCCCATCACAACTTTATTTGCAACATTAGAAATGTTGCAAATAAAGTTGTCTAGCAAAGTTTTTCAACCTGTCCATATAATTCTCGGTGCTAGAAGAACCGTAGGTCTTTTGGCGAAATCGCTTTTTAAAATTGCAGAACAATACAGAATTAAATTTTGGGAGCGTTTGCTTATTATACTTTTTTCGCTTTGAATTTGGAATTATTACGTTATAGTTGTTTAAAAAATAATGACTTAAAAAAAAAACTACTAATCAGTCAGTAAATTTAATTACTCCAATAAGTACTCACCAGTGGCCCCGAACACTGTAATCAGTTTCTTCGAAGACATCTTCAGCAAGTGTTCTCTAAGCCTCGATCACATAAAACTCGAGCAAAAGTGCCTGTGAAGTAACCGCTTTTATTCTCCACCACTACGAAGGAAATTTGATACCGCTGTTGTGTAACACACGTTCTGTTCCACCTACTCCCTTGCATTGCAGGTTTGTTTACTTTTACATTTTGCTTGGTGGCAATGAATCCATGTCATTTTTTTTAACTTGCAAAATTACATAATGACTAAGGATATAAGGTACTCCAGATGACCCGGTTTTAATCACCACGTTTCCGGATGTCTTGGAATTTAATAGAAAACACCCCGTTTGTCTCGCCGGACTAAGCGCGGAAGGGGAGTGTTCGATTCATCAAAATGATTCGCATCTTTAAAAAACTGATTCGTTCACTTCAAAAACCAACAACAACAAGCTATATTTTAGTTTAAAATGTAGAATAGTTTCGTAACAGTGTAACAACTTTAGCCACCAAACAATATAAAAAGCAAGCAACGAAATAAATAATTTCCACATAATAATAATCAAATAAGCAAACATTTTTATAGCCTAGATACCGAAAGAAACACGTGTGTGCTTACAGCTTTCATGACCAAATAAAATTGAGTTCATTTTTGGATTAAGTTTATAGCATACATAAATAGAACAGGATAGGATGTGCATGACATGACAAAGCTCTATGTGCCTGTAAATATGCTGTTAGCGTATGCTGCAGCTGCAGTTAAACGTATGCTAACAAAGTTGTTCATATTATAACGTTTATACATGTAGAGTCGTAAAAATATTAGGAATTTCCAGAATATGTCCCACTAATGTGTCCTCCAGTCAGTAAATTAATTTGTGTTTTGCACAATTGCAGACAGGATTAACAACAGGTGTCAATAATAAGTGAACTTTCCACACACAAAAAAAAAAAAAAACCCGCAGCTTCCTGGCTATCAGCCCCGATCACTCTCTGTATGAAACCCGCTGCAATCTCCCGCAATTTCTTTCTTTTACATCCCGTAATTTCTGATGCAGCCTCATACATATATCATCAGTAGAGGAATACTGGTTCAATCAATCAGTCAGTATACGTACGGCGACGATCACAGTCACTCAATCAAAGTGAAGTGATCAATGGAAGGCGTTTGGTGTCATCTACCAAGTCAGTCATTGGCTAGTATTTAAACCAGTTTAAGATGACAGCTCCGGACTATATCGCGGAATGCAATATGAAACGTAGCACACACTGCGCATGCTTCGAAAGGATTCGTTGTTTAATGTGAATTTGTTGTTCATTTATACACCAAGACGAGTACAAAAGAATTAGTTCGTTCGTTCATTGTACATCACTAGTATTTTATGGAAGCGAATGAATTTCAACAATTCTGTAAAGGGGAGTCAAGCCCCCACCCTGGGTTGGGCGTAAATTTTAACATTATACAGTTATTTTCTGTTTTACCTGCATTTTTATCACTCTTTAATTTAAAATTGTTTTTTTATCAGTATGCTGCTGCTGGAGTATCTATCTATCTATATTAACACGGTCTTTTTGTACTGTTAACAGAGTACGGCAGAGTACAATTTTGAAAGTAAAATCGGATTGGTGTGCAAGTAATTAGGATTAGGATAACTGCAAAATTAATTTTCACAGGATCAAGCTGTAACAGATGACAGTACTACTAATTTTATTCCAGTATTCCAGCGCGTAAAAAAATAATTCATAACATGATGGCACTATACGATGAAACAGGCAAATTCTTATGGGCGTTTTAATTGAAGTCCGTCTCCACTTGTGAACAGGTAGTCCTCTTGAAGCTAAACATTTTTGGACAAGGCCAGTACTTAAATGGAGAACTAGGAGAAGCTTGGGTTGCTTCTGGAAGAGGCACTGGTGAGGCTATCGGGGCACTAGTCTGTGGTCTGCATGTAGATCCCAATGCGGGGATTTGGACACTGTGCTGTAAAAATGGGTGCCATAAGTGTTTTAGATGAGACTTAAAACAAAGGTCCTGACTTTTAGTGGTCAACTAAAAAGATTACAATATGCAAGCTTTCAAGGCAACTCAGGCCCTTTCTTCAGACATCTTATAAAGTTTTATATTCTCATTTCTCATTTTTGTATTAATTTGCCTGTCTCTATTAATTTTGCCCTCTTAATTGTATCCTAATACAGGTATTAACAATGCATAAAGTAGGCACCAGGGCAAATGACACTGAACACTGAAAGGCCACAGCTACCTTAGCGTCCGACCCAGTTGCATGGCCATTAGGAAATATTGGCTTAAATAGCCAGGGGTCAGATTTATAAAACTTGTGTACACGTATTGTACAGTGAATGAATGAACTAGTTCTTTTGTATTTGTCTTGATCTCTGAATGAAAATGCTGGTTCAATGATATTAAAGGACGAATCTTTTCGAGGCATTCGCAGTGCGTGCTATGTTTCATATAGCATTCCGTGACAGTCCAGAGCTATCGTCTTAACTTCTTTTAAATGGCTGCTGTCTTCTGGAAAAAGCTTATCGGTAAACTGTTTGAGCAAAACGGTCATGACGACAACTAAAATAATACCAAGCACCTCCCATTGATTGGTTCACTCTGACTGAGTGACTATGACCATCTCAGTACACTGGCTGACTGAATAAACCAGTATCCCCTACTGATCTGGAAAACCATTGCAAAATTGTTGATGAACTGCAGGCAAGAGAGTTGCAGTACAGTGCCACTGAACTAGTTCACCAAAAGAATCACTTTGTGTACTGAACTGCAGACAAGAGACTCACAGTGCATTTAATCACAGTTCAGTTACCTGATGATATATGTATGGGAGATTGCATCATAAACAACAGGATATAAAAGAAGGAAATTGCAGGAGATTAATCCAAAACTAATTTTATTCAGTCATATTTCAATGTTCTCACAATTTTATCATGATGTGTGCACTATTGTAAGGTTCTATTTGTCAGTCAGTCACTGTCCAACCCGCTATATCCTAACACAGGGTCATGGGGGTCTGCTTGAGCCAGTCCCAGCCAGCAAAGGGTGTAAGACTGGAACAAATCCCAGGCAGGGTGCCAGCCCACCAGGGCACACACACACACACACACACACACACAATTTAGGATCAACAATGCACCTAACCTGCATGTCTTTGGACTGTGGGCGGAAGCTCACACAGACATGGGGAGAACATGCAAACTCCATGCAGGGAGGACCCGGGAAGCGAACCCAGGTCTCCTTACTGCAAGAGAGCAGTGCTACCATTGCACCACTGTGCTGGCTGATTCTATTTGTACGTTTGTTTTTTTTTATTGTTGAAATTTTATTTATTTTCAAAATTCAATAAAGATGATTATTATTATTAATAATAATAAGAAGTGTAAATTACTTATTTTGTTGCTTGTTTTTTATATTGTTTGCATTGTTTGATGGTTAAATTTGTTACACTATTATGTTACTATTCAAGATTTTAAACTAGACTATAGCTTGTTGTTATTTTTGAAGTGAACAAATCAGTGATTCAAAGATTCAAATCATTTTGAAGAACTGAACAAAATGAATTGATTCACTAAAAGGAATCATTTTGCACATCACTAGTGAACACGCAGCAAGAGGGTTGAAATGTTCATACCTAACTTTCCATGCAAAAGTCAGGATTTCTGCAAGAAAATATAAGTTGAGGGCAGGGCATGGCATAAACCGCTGCTTTTCACATTTGTGGCAAACAGTGCCCTGTAATTTATAAGTGAATTCTGGGAGAACAGAACAAAGACCTGAAAACTCACATAATATCAAGGAAGGCAACCCCATGCCCAGGAAAGCCACAGTGCTTTCATTCCAATCAATTATATAATTATTAGCCAGTTCCTCCTGTTGAGAGTGTAATTTATTTGATTCAGTGACCTATTAATGCTCTTGTCCTGCTTTTTCACAATGTCTTATTAAAATAATGCATTTTATTTTAACAAAATGAATTTTAGATGTAAGGCTGCTTATAATACTTATTTCTTTCTAAGTATTTTATTAAAACAGCCACTTTATGATAAACATACTCAGATACAAATGCTAATGGTTAATATGATATAGCCTACTTTGTTCTCTGCCCATACATTAGAACTCATTAGCAAAACTGAAACAATTAAAAAACTGAAACCTCAACAAATAGCTGAATGAGTGAAATAGCAGATGCTCTAAACTCACATTTTTCTGAGGTTTTCACATGGATGGAAGTGGATAACCTCCCGGCGGTAAAAGGGACTACTAAGGAGGTACTGAATGATTTGGAAATTGCAGAGAGAGAAGTACTGCTTAGATTAAATAGACTGAAATCAAACAAATCACCAGGACAAGATAATAAAAATATTTTCCTTCAAGTTCATAAGGAGGTTAGCGAGTACACATATAAACCTTTGACACATATTTTTAGGAAGTCGATGTGTAGTGGGAAAATTCAAAAGGAATGAAAAATGGCAAATATTATATAAAAAGGGTGATTGGGCAGATCCAAGCAACCATATGAAAGTGATCTTAATGTTTGTTACAGTTAAATAAATGGAAGGAACTATTAAGCATAAGTTTGAGCAATACATGACAAAAACAGGAGTTTTACTGAACAGTCAGCATGAGTTCAGAAGATGAAGGTCATATTTTACCAACATGTTTGAATTCTATGAGGAAGGAACAAAAGGATAAGATCAAAGTGGAGCATATGATATTATTTATATTAACTTTCAGAAAGCATTTAATAAGATGCCACATGAGAAGTTGGGCATCTAACTAAAAGAAGTGAGAGTTCAGGATGTTATTTGTAGATGGGTGCAAAACTGGCTCAGACACAGGAAGCAGAGGGTGATGGTGTGAGGAACCTTATCAGAATTGGCTGATGTTAAGAGTGCTGTTCCACAGGGGTCAGTGCTAGGGCTGCTGCTATTTTTAATATATATAAATGATTTGGAAAGGAATATAAGTAGTAAACTGGTTATGTCTACAGCTGGTGCCAAGCTACGTGGATTAGCAGATAATCTAGAATCCATGGAATCATTACAGGGGGACTTGGACAGCATACACGTTTGGGCAGATTTGTGGCAGATTAAATTTAATGTCAGTAAATGTAAAGTATTACACATAGGGAGGAAAAATGTTAGGTTTGAATACACAATGGGAGGTCTGCAAATCAGGAGTACACCTTATGAGAAGGATTTAGAAGTCGTAGTGAACTCTACACTATCAACTTCCCGACAGTGTTCAGGAGCCATTAAGAAAGCAAACAGAATGTTAGGTTATATAGCATGATGCGTGGAGTACAAGTCCAACAAGGTTATGCTCAAGCTTCATAATGGACTGTTGAGGCCTCATCTGGAGTACTGTGTGCAGTTTTGGTCTTCAGGCTACAAAAAGGACATAGCTGCACTGGAAATAGTCCGGGGAAGAGTGACTAGGCTGATTCCAGGTCTGCAGGGGATGTTAAAGCAAAAGAAGATTAAGAGGAGAGATGATTGAAGTGTTTAAAATTATGAAGGGATTTAGTACAGAGGATCAGACTGTTATTTTAAAATTAGGTCATCAAGAACATGGCGACACAGTTGGAAACTTGTTAAAGGTAAATTTTACATAAACATTAGGACGTCTTTCTTTGCACTGAGAACCATAAACACTTGGAATAATCTTCAAAGTAGTGTGGTAGACAGCTGGACTTAAGGAACTTTCAAAGCTAGACTTGATGTTATTTTAGAAGAATTAAGTCAATAGGACTGGTGACCTTTGTTGGGTTGAATGGCTTGTTCTCATCTGGATTGTTCTAATGTTCTAAACAAAAAATGAAGTACAATTTAAAAAGACTGAGTCGACCTTTGTGCACCAAAAGCTGTGACAACAATGTGTCTGAATGTCAAAGGGAAGTAAAACCTGTAGTTCTAGTAAGTTTATACATTTCAGACAAGGATATGAATGAAAGCTTGAGGCCGCTGCATGTCTGTGGGATCAAGGCTGTCCATACCGATTCTATGTGGATAAAGATTTTATCAAGATACTGTACAGTGTATTCTTCTCCAGCAATGTTAGGGACTGCACTCAAAGTGCACAGGTACTTCTTTGGGTAGATCAGAGCATATTGTGATGTGGGCAGGCACATGTCGAAACAGAGCCATGACAAGTGAAGAATAGTTGGGACGCCAGCCGGGTTGTCCGTTTTAATCTCTGATTTTTCTTCCTTAAACTTAAACAAGTGCCTTCTGTCAGCAATTGGCATAAACCCATAGGGCAAAGCACAAAAGAAAATTAGGGCTCTGGTTCGCCCCTTCTTAACAAATAGCAGATCTCCCGTGGAGCTCTGAACCCATCAGGTGTCGGTCCCAAAAGACACCTTAGTGGAGGCAGTCGGGCTTCTTATTGAAGCTGGAATCTAATTTCCTTCACCGGGCAATGAGCTGTGGGGAGAAAAAGAGACAATACAGTTAGGGACAGCACACCCTCTTGCCCTGGCAAGTGAGCCAGCAAGGAGATCCTCTGATATGCATGCATGACAATATCTAAGGCCATATGATTCTTAAGACAGTCATCCTCACCCCCACAAACTCTGTTTTAATAGCATAACTAGTCTGTATTGTTGTGTTATGAACAGATTCAGGGGTATTTTTTTTTTGTTCTCCATGACATCCAATGCCATTTATATTGGGAACAAAAAAGTATTTTGTATTAATCATGGTGTGTGTTTAGCAATTTAAGGAACAACTTAAGTGAGACAACAAGATTTAGACCAGTGCAAAAGGAGAATCCAGAGATAAGAATAATAGCTGCAGAGAAAACTGGGTCCATTAGAAGCTACTAAACCAACTAGCGTATTCAAAGTGAAGAACCGGAGAGGTTAGAAGAGGAATTTTCAAGATAATGGGATATTTAGTGGAATAAACTTAAGATATGAAAGAATTGTTACTGTCACCTCATTAATCTCATTTAATTAAATGATCTTTTATCTTTTCTCTTATTCTGTATATTTTTACATTGATGAGAAATCAAAAGGCTTAAATATCTTTTGTTGATTTTTTTTATTAATGTTTCTTTTTCTGTGTATTTTGTCCCTTAATTGTATCCTAATAATGACAATTATTTACCAGCAGAGCAGACACCTGGCTAAATGGGGCTGTGCTGAAAGACTGCAACTACTTCAGCATCAGACCCACTAACAAGTTCATTAGTATATAATGGGTTAAATAATGAGAACACCCAGTCAGGCAGAATGTAAATGATGATGAAAATCTGAAAAAGCAAGTTAGAAAAAAAACAGTAAATTGTTCCCATGTACTATACACAAATGCTTGGTTCATTCTTATAAAAATGTAACAAACTTAGTTTTGTAATTTCTACACCAATTCCAAAAATATAAAAACACGGATATAACAACTTGATTAATTAAGCTAGTAGACCAATTAAAAAGTGAGGCTGGTGAGAACAAAATCCTGCCACCACATGGGGTCCTCAGGACTGAGTTTGAGATCCACTGTACTAGCTGGAAGAAAAAGAAAAATCAGAGACATGTCAATTATGTATCATCTAGGAAGAACAGAGACAAGTTTCAAGCATAGTATCTGGAAATAAGATATAGTCACAAAAGATAGGATTGTAACCAGGAAATGAGGCAAAACTTTCAAAGTAACCAAAACACTAAACAAAAATCAAAGTGAAAAAGGTACTAGCAAAAGATGTTAGCAAAAAGGGAATCAGAAGTTCAGTGAAAGCTAATTATTCTTTAGGGATTTATCCACAAACTTAGATACAGAATGGCCAAAAAGATGACCCTTTAACCCTTCTTCATAACTGATGTTGCAGTTGTGACCTGCGTGACCATGTCCATGACAACCAACTAGCATCATAACAACAAAGTCACAAAATGGCATCAAAACAAATGGTAAATATAAACATTGCAAAATAAATTAAAAAATGTTAAACAGAAGCCCAACTTACTGAAAAATACTCCTGGGACTCTAGAACTCCTAAATGCTCTTTAGAAAGAGAAAGTGTTATTTAATAAGATAAAGAAAAGTAAACGAATGAAGCCAAATCATAGCAAATTGATCCTGCTTTTGATAAATAGGTAGATCCATAAGCAAAACAATTACCAGTCAATTAAAACACACTTATTCTTATATTAATACTAAAAGTATGTGTCTTTGCCACAGATGCATATAATTTTGTTCATAGAAAGGTCTGTGATCTAACTGGATAAAAGAAATGTTGGGCAAACGGGATATACTAAGATAGCCACTTGAAGTAAGTGGGACAGTTCAAGTTTAGTGTAGGTGGCCACACAGATACAATGGCATCAATAAGTCTGTGTAGATGCCTAGAAAAGTGTCAAATAAATTATTGCTGAAATTACCAAGGTCATGCTGGTGTGCTTAATGTGAGACAGACAGTCACCTTGCTGAGAACATCCAGAAAAATGTCTGAAAAACTGGGATCCAAAGTGTGGGGTACCCTCTACTTTTGGAGCATTGGTTTGAACCAGTAATGGCGCCAGTCGGTTGGGCACAGTTAAGATGAAGGGGAACATTAGGAAAATACAATTCAGATTATAAGTGCATGACAAGATGGGGCACAGTGGAAGTGAGAGGCATGAATCCATTGCATTTTTCCTTGAAACTTGTACTGTAGTGTGGATAGTCAGTGGGAGTTGTTAAGAGTCTGTCCAGTGGGACGCAAAGGCATACTTTTACTTGAGAACTTGAGTGTTTATAAATGCACTCGTTGAAAAGGTGTAACAGGTATCTGCAGGTAGGCCAGGAAGGATAGCTTTTACCTAGGAATAAAAAGAGCTGAGTAATCATGATAGAGCAGCAGATTATACATGCATACTTTTAGAGAGTGAGTGCATGTTGATCTCTTTTCGCTGTAAGTAATGTTTAGTGAGTTCACAGTTCAGTCCTTGTAAAAGGTGTGCTATGTAACTACAACAAAACTAAAGGCTGGCCTTATGGGCATTCCAATCATATCTCATATATCTGGTTTTGCCAGTTTATTTTTGATGATAATAAGCAAAAGGTGAGGCTGTTTTACCCAGATTTTATTATTGGAAGATTTCCCATTGTTAAGGATATTTAAGCATTAATACAAAGCTTGGTGCAAATCAGGTTTATTCATTTAGTTCTGCTTTCCACTCATTAAAAAATGGAAAGACCTACATAGATGTATGGTCTGCTATGGAAGGAAGGCCTGGGGAATCATGATACAGGCATCCTGAGGGGAGGGGTTAAAAGCAGAACTGGAAGTGGACCATATGATGGTCTCCTGGGGGAGACAGAAAACTGAAAGAATTGTTAGTGTCTGGGAACAGGCTGCAACTGCTGAAATGACAGGGCCTTCAGAAGTGAGTGCAGCTTTTTTAGTATGATCATCAGTTAATCTATATGCATTTGTGACAGCAGTTTGGTGCACAGACAAACAGGTAAGTAACTTGTGCTCTAGTAATTGAATAAAGCTGCTGCAAGTGTTTTATATTTTATAATCTTCAGGTATTCCTATGCTGGTTTACAATACACAGTTCATAAGAAACTGATGAGAACTTTTCAGGAAGTATTTCTAGGCACAAAGAAACCATAATTCATCTATCAGTCTCTGATTCCAGTGTGTCCTCAGATTACCTTGGTCTTTCTTAGGGTATGTGGAGACATAAACATGACAGAAAGGTGTCTGAGGCATCCAAAATGACTATAAAGCAGACTGGGAGTCTTCCCTGTCCACCCAGAAGAGACCTACTTTAAATCAGCGAAATCTCAACCACTACTTGGTAGCTTTTGGCTGGGACAGGGCCCAAAACAAGGGTGCTGGCTTTAAAAAGTTCAAAATGCAAAGAAAGTCACACAATATAACTCAGAAATGCCTCACAAGTAAGAGGACCATGAATCTCTAGCTTGTAAAGACAAAGCATACTTATAAATAAAGAATCTTTCTTAACAATATAGAAAGTATAACAAAAAATATTCAAAATGGCAAAAAAGGAGTTGCCTAAAAGGTAACCCAAGGTGAATAAATCCCATTACGTAATCCATGAGAAAGTCCAATAATCACAAGCTCAGAACAATCCAAAAAACCTGAAATTACAATACACACTTAACCCCAAATACAAGCTCAATGTTTCACTGCTGAATCATTGTCTTGGTGCACTATAAAGTCAGAAGGAGGATCTAGCAGCAGTGATGTCATAGTGGCCCCACCTCCTGGGGCTCCACCCACAAAGCACAGGGTCATAGGGTAGTGTGATCATGCCGTGGCAACACCATGCCATTACTAAAAACAAATGACTAGAGCTTATAAGAAGAAAACACAAAATGGAGGCAACTGAGATACCAAACAGGATATACATTAGTAGTATGGAAATGTCATTAACATACCAAAAATGTTTTTAATAAGAACTACACAAAGTGCAGATTTAAAAAAGTGAAAATTAAAGCTGAAGGGCTCAAAACACACAAATCCCAACCAAAGAGCTAATAATGATAAAAAGCAGTGTCACTGAAGGAAAGAAAACTGCAAGATTTCCAAACCACACTAAAACCATATGCAATATAATGCAATTACACAGCATCATGTTAAGTTATTAATTTGCTGGCCAGAAAGGAATATGTTTGAACAAGCACCTCAACAAAGAACAGAGAAGCCTCCATACATGTGCATTCAATACAGACAGCAACCAGAGGTCTCAGTAATGTCAAAGCAGAATTTAAGAAGGTCAGATCAAGTTTGACCTTAAAGGCACAGTGACAGATTGTGCAAGAAGTAGGGAAGGTACACCTGGCGGGGTCTGTGGGTGGTTAGTAATGATACAAGGAGGTAACCTAAGCAAGATACATGTTTTGTGAGCAACACCCTGTGAAATAACACACATAAAATGGTTAGGGATAGCAGTTAGAGCATATGAAGAATCCTCGGAACAAATATTAGTAGAACAATGTTTCTAAAGCATGATGGCAAATAAGTGAAAGAAAGTTTTCATCCATCACTTCCTGTCCTTCCTTATGGGTCTGATTCCTTTCTCCTCCCCAGCCAGTATGCCCATCTGCCTGTTCAGAGTTTCCCGTCTGAGTAAGGAACCATCTCCTTTTCTGGCCGGGATGCCCATCCAGCCCCTGTGGTATCTATAGGGGCACTGCCAGCAGATGGCAAGTAGACTTACCTCAATAATTAAATATGTTACTGAAATATTTACAGAAAACTCAACTTAGTCTTCATAACCAAAATTTCCAATTTTCGGTGATATGCTCAAAACACATTTTTGTGTAGAAAAAATATTTCTTTTCTGAGAAAGTGACATTTTCTTTCTGCCTGGATCCTCTAGCAAATATTGGACTGCTTGGGCAGGCCCTTCAGCCTTATAGGATTCTGTTCTTACCTTTGCTCTTACTGTATGTGCGTATTTGCAGTCTGAACAGTTCAGTTCCACCTTGGGACTTGAAGGATTGAGCTCTTTAAGGAAACAATTTATTAATATTTTGTGATGCATGAGAACTTACATTTTGTTATTGTTTTGTAGTAGTTGTCATCATTATCATAAACTATGTCAGTTACATGCAAAACAATTTAGAACTTTTCCAATTGAGCAAAAAATTAGAAATGTAAGAATATTTTAAGAATGCTGAATTTCTTCTTTCAGTGTTGAGTATTTGATGATGTTCTTTTGAGATCTTTTAGCATTGTCATTTTACTGTTGTGCTATATGACAAAATAATAATACAGTATATTGAAAGATCTACATTGTATGCAATTTTTAAAATGGCATTACTTGTTTTGGTTGGATTCTTTAATTTTTTTTTTTTGTACTTTTCTAAAGTGATCACGGTCTATAGGGTACTTTCTGCAGTTTATTTTTTGTTAACTTTTGATGCCATTTTGTTTAGACAACTGGTGCCGCTATTTTGTGAATTTTGTGTCATTCGTTACCTAGGTAACATTCCCACAATTCACAGAGACAGCAGGACGATGACATCATCAGCACAATAATTTAAGGATTCATCATCAGCGCAATAATTTAAGGATCAACCTTTTAAGTTGTAATTTATCCCAAGAGTGACTTAAAACTCGTAAAATCCATGTTGGTAATTTTTTTGCATTTTTATGGTTTAAAAAGGCCTCTTTCTTTCTAACTTTTGACTACAATATTAGTTTTGCCCCTTTTGCATTGACAAAAAATAGGTTTGCTTTCTGATTAACAAACTTCGAATGTCTATGTATCAGATCATTATTCCACTGACATTTTATTGTCACTGATGCTAAAACAGCCTCATTAAAACTTTTTCACTAAAACTATTGTTGTAGAATTTACTTTAGCTGCACTCATTCTGATAATAAATTAAAAACTATCTAAGAATAGCTGGTGGTAGTCCAACTGGCATCAAGCTTCAGGAAGTTAGTTTCATTCCAAGATTGTAGGGAGGTTGCATGTTCTCCTCTTGTTTCTGTTGGGTTTCTGCTGGGTCTCATTTTCCACCACATGTCAATGATTTGTTCGTCAAATTAATTGATATTACCAAAACATGGATATATACAAAGATATGCCCTTGTGATGGATTGGGAACTACCTTGCACAAAATACTTCCAAGATATGCTCTCACTTGACACAACAGAGCACTGGACTAAGAGGGTTCACAACATGAATGATTGGATGAGTGAGTGCAATCTTTTCAAACTGTATCAATACAGCCTGTCATTTATATCATATGATTTGAAAGCTGACATGTACCCTGGAATGTACACCATATGAAAAACACTTAGGAATGCTAATGAACTGATCGCTGGCCATAAACTGTATTCAAACATAACTGAAAAGACTAATAAGAGTCTATGTTATAATGCACATTATGTGTCACAGCATTCAAGAAAGGTTGTTTTTTTAATACAACTGTAATGCCACATCTCTCTACATATAAAAATTGACAAAATGGCTGGTGTATGTCTGTGGCCAGATGTAAGTCATGTGGCATCCAGAAGAGGGCTGTAAGGGCTAGGAAATTTGGTGAATAGAAGTTCCAAAATGCACAACATAATCGGAACAACTTAATATTCTACCACTGTGACCATTTATTAAATGGGCATTTCCCTGTGTTAGTTTGGTGTATTTAGTAAAGGTTATTTGCATTTTTTTAGTATTTAGCAAAATTTCCAAAACAATAATTTATGATGATAAAAATCAACATTCCTGCTCTTTTTACTCAGTTGCAAAATATGAGACAAAGCTTAGTGAATACATCAAATGTAATGCATCATTGAACCACATGATTTTATGTGAGATAGATATATAACATCTTTTCAGGTGTGAGTCTAAATATTGACTGCACAAGATGGCACGTCTTCCATTGTTAAGGACATCTGCCAGGAATAGGCGCGTCAAGGTGGATGAACACCAGAAATGATGTCATTGGTGTTAAAGTCATCAATCTTCTGGTCTGCAGACAGAAAAAGACAAAAGCTGTTGGTAAACAGCAACACCCTGTGGAGCAGTGGGAAATTACCATCACCAGATCCCTTAAGCTGTTCCCAATGTGCGTATGATAGATAGATACTTTATTAATCCCCAAGGGGAAATTCACATGCTCCAGCAGCAGCATACTGATAAAAAAAAAAAAAAAAAACATTAAATTAAAAAATGATAAAAATGCAGGTATAACAGACAGTAACTTTGTATAATGTTAACGTTTACCCCATGGGTGGAATTGAAGAGTCGCATAGTGGGGGAGGATCTCCTCAGTCTGTCATTGAAGCAGGACAGTGACAACAGTCTGTCGCTGAAGCTGCTCCTCTGTCTGGAGATGATACTGTTCAGTCGATGCAGTGGATTCTCCATGATTGACAGAAGCCTGCTCAGCGCCTGTCGCTCTGCCACAGATGTCAAACTGTCCAACTCTGTGCCTACAATAGAGCCTGCCTTCCTCACCAGTTTTTCCAGGCATGAGGCATCCCTCTTCTTTATGTTGCCTCCCCAGCACACCACCCCATAGAAGAGGGCACTCGCCACAACCGTCTGATAGAATATCTGCAGCATCTTATTGCAGATGTTTAAGGACGCCAGCCTTCTAAGGAAGTATAGTCAGCTCTGTCCTCTCTTGCACAGAGCATCAGTATTGGCAGTCCAGTCCAATTTGCCATCCAGCTGCACTCCCAGGTATTTATAGGTCTGTACCCTCTGCACAGAGTCACCTCTGATGATCATGGGGTCCATGAGGGGCCTGGGCCTCCTAAAATCCACCACCAGCTCCTTGGTTTTGCTGGTGTTCAGTTGTAGGTGGTTTGAGTCACACCATTTAACAAAGTCCTTGATTAGGTTCCTATACTCCTCCTCCTGCCCACTCCTGATGCAGCCCACGATAGCAGTGTCGTCAGCGAACTTTTGCACATGGCAGGACTCTGAATTGTATTGGAAGTCCGATGTATATGGGCTGTACAGGACCGGAGAAACCACAGTCCCCTGTGGTGTTCCTGTGCTGCTGACCACAATGTCAGACCTGCAGTTCCCAAGACGCACATACTGAGGTCTGGCTGTAAGGTAGTCCATGATCCATGCCACCAAGTATGAATGTACTCACATCTCTGTCAGCTTGTCCCTAAGGAGCAGAGATTTGATGGTGTTGAAGGCGCTAGAGAAGTCCAGAAACATAATTCTTACTGCACCACTGCCTCTGTCCAAATGGGAGAGGGATCGGTGTAGCATATAGATGATGGCATCCTCCTCTCCTACCTTCCCCTGGTATGTGAACTGCAGAGGGTCGAGGGCATGGCAGACATGTGGCCTCAGGTGGTGAAGCGGCAGCCGCTGCTCCATGGTCTTCATCACATGTGACATCAGGGCGACAAGCCTGAAGTCATTCAACTTACCAGGATGTGATACCTTTGGAACTGGGGTGATACAAGATGTTTTCCAAAGCCTCGGGACTCTCCCCTGTTCAAGGCTCAGGTTGAAGATGCGCTGTAGAGGACTCCCCAGCTCCAATGCATAGGCCTTCAGCGCTTGTGGCGATACTCCATCTGGACCCACTACTTTGCTGGCACGAAGTCTCCTCAGCTCTCTGCTTACCTGGGCTGCTGTAATTGTGTAAATATGTGTGACCATATTTATTTATATATGGCCTGCAGAGGGCGCTCCTGCCACCCAAACCAAACACAGACCGATGCAGGACACTAGTTCAACACACACGCTTTATTTTTTTTTTCTCTTTTTCTTCATGGGAAATATCTTCCCCCATTTGTAACCTGCACAGTTCCAGTACACACTTTTAGTCGTTCTCTCATCTCTTTTTCTCTGTGTTTTCCTTCCACCTTCACTCCTCCTGGCAAGGTTTGTCCTCCATCTCCCGACTGTCTCCCAGAGTATTTGCGGCTGGCTTCTTTTATAGGGCACCTTCAGTTTGGGGCCA
>JANRMT010062814.1:127332233-127399002 GCA_026402145.1 Polypterus bichir lapradei
CTGAGCAAACACATACTAAAAACACTTATCTGAGTTTTACTGAGTTTTGAAAATTATTTGTATCTTATATAACAAACTCTAATATATAACCATCCATTTTAATAATGAGTATGCTTTGAAGTTTGATATCACCATAAACACAATAGCAATGGCAATCTAACAGCCATTTCACTACTTGAGATTATGGGAACATCTGGTATAATGTTGGTTTCTGTCTTGCAGCTGGTATGTCTAGGATAGGCTCTGGCCCCCATATGACCCTGAATTAGATTAAGCAGGTTTGACAATGTTATGTTTTACATGGAATCTACTTAGATCTTGCTTCATAGTGTGGTGAAGCATGTCCTGGGTCCGTGGTGAATCAGAGGTGGTGCTGAAAGCTTGAAAAATAGTGTGGCTCAGAGGTTGGGAATGTGAGTGTATGCAGGAGTGATGAGCAGCCATGGAACACTTTTTGGGGGAATGGACTGGTTTAGTTTTCATGTGCAGAAGACAGATCAGACCCAACCATCCATTATTAAGGCTGGTTGCATACACCTACACTCACAAAGCTTATACAAAGGGTCTGAGTAGGTGAGAAGAGGACAAATGAAAGAATGGAAAAATTAAGGATGTATTCATTTGAACAGTGAGAGAAAAACATTGTGGGCTGGAGCAAGTGCGAGGTGAAGGAGGTGAGAGTTCTGAATGCGCTGAGGGGAGTGAGAGTAATGGAACTCCAGTGGCAGGTCGCTTCTGTTGAGCATAAGAGCAGTTGCAGCCAGAGTGCTCCAAGGGTCATTCTACAGATGCTGTTGGATTTGGCAGGGTGAAAGAGTAGGACTCCAAGTGTTCCAGTAAATACTGCTGGAGGCGGCTGGGACAGGAGTTGATTAATGACCACATTCACTGGTGTTAATTATTTTATAATGAATAATATCTATCTATCTATCTATCTAGTTCTACTATATAATAAAATGTTACCATTTGTGTGTTTGTGTGTGTGTGTGTGTGTGTGCAGTCCCTCCAAGCAATCTGATTGGCCAGTTTGGCTTTGGTGATGCAATCGAAAGATGAAGTGTGAGTGTGAGACACAGGATGAACAAGAGTAAAGGTGTAGAAAGTATGCTGAGAGTCACCTTCAAAAATGGAAAGTACAAAAATGGACAGAAGGCGAGCAAGACGCCTCGAAATGTCAGAATCTGAGTGCACTTGAGACAGGAAGTGTAAGGCAAAAGAGGTATCAGACACACGAGGATGCTGAAGTAAGGCATAGGAGGACAACTGAAGGTACATAGAAGATGAGAGATTTCAGATATTTTTTAATTTATTCTGTTACCTCTCTTTGGTAGGTAGTGTGGTTAGTATTAAATAAGGTAATAAAATGCATGTTTTATAACAATTTCCTTAAAGAACACCAAAAATGGCCATTTAAAAATATGTCAAACAGCATTTGTGGCTTAATACGTTTAAAAATACAGCCGGACTGTTCTTCCCTAATTCCTTTTTTTAAGAATCTGGCTATTCAAGTACAAGAAGTAGCTGACAGCTATCCTCATAGAATCAGACAACAACCAATTCTGAAAGGAACAATTAATGAATTTGGAGCAACTCAAATCTAGAATATTGGTCAGCCTATTCTAACACGCACATTTTTGTGATACATACGGACTCCCAGCTACCAGGAGAAAAAAGAAACAATGCAATCAAAACAAGGAGGTGTCAGCCTCACCCGGAAAGTAGCTGTGCCGGCTTTCATACCGAGTACCCTGGACCTCTAAGCATTAAGTAACATTAACAACTGCATTAGTGCCACCGCCCTCCTTAACAGTAGGTGGCGCTGTGAAGCAACTCCGGCATGCCGTGGGACCGGCAGGACGTTGGAATAACTTGGTTTGTGTATCCTGTTTGTGATGTCACGGAGTTGTCAAGTAAGTTTACTATTTCTGTTGTTTGGATATATTAATCGGATTTGTTGTTTGCCGCAGATAATGTTTACACTTAAAATAGGTCTTCAAATTATTTCAATTTTTCGCAGTTTTCAGGAGTTCAGCGGCTCTACCGTTTATTCCACAGAAGGAGTTTTATGTGCATTTCGTGTTATTAAAGGCTAGCACATGCTAAAATTCAGCCTTTTTACACTATGACGCTTTCACAGATCTTTCATGCTTCATGGTATATATATTGTAGTTGCTTTAGTTGGAACAACGGCGGCTACTGTCCAGTGTTGCAGCTGAAGTCATGAAATTTGTACGGCACACTTTTTAGTTCAGAAGGTGACAACAGGAAATTTTGAAGTTGTTCTGACCTTCCTGTCTGTAGTCCCGGGGTTTCGGTGGTATATTTCGGAGCTACAGTCGAATAATACTGCTTAACGTTCAATTCAGTAACACGCAAAATAGGAATAATGTGACCTTACGATCGCTATAGAATCTTTTATTATTTTAATTATGACAGTATCAATCAGTGGTACTTACAATACCTTTTTGCTTGGGTGGGGTCTGTAATCGCGAATCTCGTTTTTTTTCCTTGCGTTTTATCAATATGTAAAACGGCATGATGCTAAGTGTTCAATGTTGGCAAATGGCAAGTACGCCAGCCCAAAGCACCCCGAAATGTTACATCAGTGTCGATTAATTGCACTATTTTTAAAGTATTAATTACTCTAATGAATTTTAGAAGATAATCACTTACGTGCTGTCAATGGCGTCTTGATACTCAACGCCGCAGCATGTACTGGAGTCAGTGAATCACTTCATCAGAGGATGCTGTGGCCACTTCTTTTCCAGTAGGTCCTTTATTTGTGCTGCAGCTCTATATTAATCCAAATCATTTGTCCGGTTACTGAAGACTGTGCTTTTCTTACTGAAAAAAAAATCCCAAACGTCTAATCCAAGTGTTAGCTGGCATATGAGCTGGCTTATTATTCCTTTCAGTACATTTTGAGGGGTAGCGGTTGTGAATAGAAATAGATATATACATAGAACTTTATTTGTTCTCAAAGGGGTACATTTGGCTTTTTACAGAAGCTCTATAAATATATGCACACACTGTAGTCTGAACTAACAGCAGAATGCCTTAAAAGAAAGAAAAGTCAAAAAGAAAGAAAAATTTAAGACTTGGCAGAGACAATCACAGTGATGCATTACACAGGCAAATGGCACTTGGTATAATAAAAACATTTCCTAACACATTTCTGCTGAATTCATTGGCTGAAAGACCTCAGTGTTAGTGTGTCATGGAGAGAATGTGTAGCATTGTTTGTAATGGCACTCAGTTTTGTTTTAATTCTCTCGTTTGCTATGACCCCCAGGGGTGTCTCATGAGCCAGCTCTTTTAAATGGCTTGTTGTTTTGGTGGACCTCTCTGGAAGTGATGTTGCTTTCCCGGCACACTACATTGTAGAAGATTGCACTGGTCATCACAAATTTGTAGAAGATATGAAAGATGTTATTACTGACATTAAATGAACGAAGATGTCTAAGTTTTGCTGTGCCCTTTCTTATATAGTTCCTCTGTGTTATGAGCCCAGTCGACCTGTCATTGATGTAGATGTACTTGTGGGAGTGGACCACCACTGCATCTATTCCCAAAATAGTAGCCGAACATAGAGACTGTTTGGTGCACAAACATCAATAACCAGTTCCTTGGTTTTGCTGATGATTAGTTGTGTGGTTTATTTATACTTACTATTTCAGTCTTTGATTTATTAACTTATGTATGTTATTAACTTTGCTGTGAAGAAGAAGAAGAAAAGGAAGATCCTGCTTCTGATTGAAAACTGTGCTGCTCACAGCATGCTTCTACATTTATATGATGTTCAAGTTGAGTTCATCCCACCCAATTACACAGCAGTGCCTCAGCCATTGGATTTGGGCATCATTCACACCCTGAAAATGTATTATCGCAAAGGAAATGCTGAGAAAAATTCTCGTCAGCATAACTTGCAGACAAGAAGAGATAAAAATTAACGTGAAAGAAGCTATTGAAATAATTGCAAATGCCTGGATGCAAGTTAAAAAAAGCACTATAGCGACAAATACAGAATCTCATTACTATGAAATTTTCATTACAAAAAAATATTTTTAGGTCCCTGGCACTTTGTTGTAATGGAAATTGACCTGTATTATTTATTCATTATTATTATTATTATTTTTATCATTAGTAAACTATTATTATTATATACCTCTGATTTTGTACTTTTAGTATTTTGCATGTTTTACAGTAAAACGATCAGATTTAATAAATGTAATTTTTCAACGTAATAATGTAATGTTTTTTACATGATTTTTCAAGGAAAGAATTTAATGCTAAGGAGGCTAGGGATGGTAAGTTGGAAATAGGAAAAAGAAAGGAATTAGTCAAGACCAGGGAACTCATGTATAAAAAGTGTGCATACAAAAAAATGTTGCATACGCCCATCTCTTATAGAAGCAGGCAGACCATTCCCATTCCACAGTTTAGGGGCCCTGTAACTAAAAGTACAACCTCCCACTGTTATTTTATTAATCCTTGGAATCATAAGCAGACTGGCTTCTTGAGATCTTAATATATGTTCTGGTCATGGTAAGTTCAGACAAGTAAGCTGGACCTTGGCCATTTAAGGCTAAAAGGACGATTTTGAAATCTGCCCTATACATAACCAGAAGCCAGTGTAAGAATTTAACAAATGGAGTTATGTGTTCGTATTTTCTTGTTCTTGAAATAATTCTTGCAACAGCATTTTGGATAAACTGGAAGTTGTATAAAGAACAGTTTGAACATCCAGTGAACACCGAATTGCAGTAGTCAATCCTGATTTAGACAGCTTTGTAATGTGCACTTTAAATGACATGCTAGAATTAAAGATAACTCCTAGATTGTGGGCTGATTCAGTAAAATTAATGGCGATTCTAACTGAGCTAAATGATGACAAAATATTGTTGCAATCAGCATCATTCCTTCCAATGATTAATATCTCTATTTTATCAGTGTTTAAAGACACGTAGTTCTCATCCATCCACTCCTTTAATTGACAACCAAAACTAAATAAAGACAACATTGGAGAAACTTGATTTGGTCTAAAAGAAAGGTATAACTGGGTGTCATCTGCATACGAGTGAAAATTAACATTGTTTTCTAATGATAGATCCCAGTGGAAGCATGTAAAGTGAAAACAGTAAAGGCCCCAGTACTGAGCCCTGTGGGACGCAATATCTCAGTTTTGTGTATAATGATGGAGTTCTGTCAGCACGTTTCTGTACGTATTGAAATCGATTTGATAAATTAGAGCTAAACCAGGCAAGGACATTGCCTGTAAGCCCAACATCATTTTCTAGTCTGTGCAGTAAAATAGAATGGTCAATGGTGTCAAATGCTGCGCCTAATTCTAACAACATAATTACAGTGGAGCAGTGTTCTCCCCAGAAATTCTTTCCAGCTGGGTGGCATGCAAAAGTAGCCGGGTGGGGCAGGACGGAGAAATGTGGTGGTGGGGAAAATTAAATGTGCACTATTTTTATTAGTTAATTATTATTCATTATTTTCCAATGCTCAATATGACTTCCTTTTTTAAGGTTTGACACTTATGCCAGAATATTTTTATTAAATTTAAGAAGTATCCAATTCAGGATCCTGCAACCCTAACAAAAATTTTAAATAACAATTGTTAGATGGATAGATACTTTTATTAATCCCAAGGGGAAATTCACATACTCCAGCATCAGCATACTGATAAAAAACAATATTAAAATAAAGAGTGATAGAAATGCAGGTAAAACAGACAATAACTTTGTGTAATGTTAACATTTACACTCATGGGTGGAACTGAAGAGTCGCATAGTGTGGGGGAGGAATGATCTCCTCAGTCTGTCAGTGGAGCAGGGCAGTGACATGACAGCAGTCTGTCGCTGAAGCTGCCCCTCTGTCCGGAGATGATACTGTTTAGTGGATTCTCCATGATTGACAGGAGCCTGCTCAGCGCCCGTCGCTCTGCAACGGATGTCAAACTGTCCAGCTTTGTTCCTACAATAGAGCCTGCCTTCCTTACCAGTTTGTCCATGCGTGAGGCATCCTTCTTCTTTATGCTGCCTCCCCAGCACACCACAACGTAGAAGACACCACAACCGTCTGATAAAACATCTGCAGAATCTTATTGCAGATGTTGAAAGACGCCAGCCTTCTAAGGCAGTATAGTCATCTCTGTCCTCTCTTGCACAGAGCATCAGCATTGGCAGTCTAGACCAATTTATCATGCAGCTGCAATCCCAGGTATTTATAGGTCTGCACCCTCTGCACACAGTCACCTCTGATAATCACAGGGTCCAGGAGGGGCCTGGGTCTCCTAAAATCCACCACCAGCTCCTTGGTTTAGTTGGTGTTCAGGTGTAAGTGGTTTGAGTCGCACCATTTAACAAAGTCCTTGATTAGGTTCCTGTACTCCTCCTCCTGCCCACTCCTGATGTAGCCCACGATAGCAGTGTCGTCAGCGAACTTTTGCTTGTGGCAGGACTCCAAGTTATATTGGAATTCCAATGTATATAGGCTGAACAGGACCGGAGAAAGTACAGTCCCCTGCGGCGGTCCTGTGTTGCTGACCACAATGTCAGACCTGAGGTCTGTCTGTAAGAGAGTTCACAATCCATGCCACCAGGTATGAATCTACTCCCATCTCTGTCAGCTTATCCCTAAGGAGCAGAGGTTGGATGGTGTTGAAGGCGCCAGAGAAGTCCAGAAACATAATTCTTACTGCACCAATGCCTCTGTCCAAGTGGAAGAGGGATCGGTGTAACATATAGATGATGGCATCCTCCGCTCCCACCTTCTCCTGGTATGCGAACTGCAGAGGGTCGAGGGCATGACGGACCTGTGGCCTCAGGTGGTGAAGCAGCAGCCACTCCATGGTCTTCATCACATGTGACATCAGAGCAACAGGCCGGAAGTCATTCATCTCACTAGGACGTGATTACCTTTGGGACTGGGGTGATGCAAGATGTTTTCCAAAGCCTCGGGACTGTCCCCTGTTCCAGGCTCAGGTTGAAGATGCGCTGTAGAGGACTCCTCAGCTCCAGCGCACAGGCCTTCAGCAGTCGATGTTATTACATAAACCAAGAGGCACAAGTATTGTCGCTGTCGGGAAGAAAAGTGAAAACAATGAAAAAAAGTATTAAACCAGCAATCCTAACTGAAGAATTTTGGAAGAAATAGAACAGCTGCCTTAAGATGTCATTCAGTTTTGTTAAATAAGGTACAGCAGCTGCTGCTTGGGCACTTGCAAGGGCCAATCGGTGGTTTTCACAGTGGCAGTTGACCAAGCAGTTTTGCCACACCTTTCTGTTTCCCAATCATATCAGCCGCTCCATCTGACCCTAGTCCAACCAGATTAGCAGTTTTTAAGCCTAGAGTGTCCATAGTTTCACTCAGTGTGTTGGTTATAGTCTCCACTTTGCCATCAATCATATTGCGGGTTGATACAAAACTAATTCTGACCTCTTTAGTGACCTGGCAAACATATTTAATGTAAATAATTCATTGTTTTACAACTGAGATGTCTGTGGTTTCATCACACAGAATACTGAAAAAATTTTCAGCATGTATATTTTTCAGTATGTTAGACTTTATTTCTGATGCTAAGACATCCAGCATCTCTTGTATTATTCTTTCAGAGGTGTAATGTGCATTTTTACCAGCATTGAGATGATGTAAAAAGGAAAAACCCATTTCTTCACGGTGTTCCAACATCTTTTCAAGCAACGTTGTATGTGGCAACTCATTTTTTGCCAACCAATACATGGATCTTAAAGCTCCCACAAAGGCATCTCTCTGTAAGTTATTTAACACAGATACAGATCTTTCAATTTGACCGATTCCAGCTTGCTCTAGTACACGCTTTCCTAAAAGGTCAGCAGAAGACTCAATGTGCGTTTTACTTTTTTCATGGTCCAGCAAGCTTTCTTTTTGAATTTTTGTGCATGGCACATTTACCCAAGATAACCCTCCTTGGGGGGTGTTTGTTTGAATATTTCATGTACAATGAGCACCACATCTTTGTACCATTAACCAATTAAAATCTTTAAGCCATTGTTTTTTTGTGCCAGATAAGCGGTGCTTAGATTTATCAATTGGCAGAGTGTGTGCTGAAGAGATTTCCCCTGATGGACCAGCCTCTGCAATGTCTTTGTTTGAAATTGCCACATCAGGAGTTGACACCGCACCTTCATTAGTTTATAGCATCTCTTTTCTGAAATAACTGAGCAGTGTTGTTTTCTGAACACTTTTTTTGCTCATGTTGGTAAAACGTTTGGAAAAAATGAAAAGTACCTATGAATAAGACTTTTGAGTGGGAAAGTGAGAGCCTGTTGGATATTCAATGCACACTTTCACTACAGCAGGGCAAGATATGAACAAAAAAGGAATGGCAGATGGGTCACTTTAACAAAACTACGGAAGCGTATTATGGCCACGGTGAAGAAAAAAAACATACAGACACAGTGAAGAAAAAAAAAACTACACGTCGACTTTATTCTCGACGTTTCCACTTTATTCTCACCGTTTATGTCGAGATTAAAGTCGACATTTCCACTTTATTGTCATAGTTTATTTTGTCATTAAAGTAGAATGTCGTAAACTAAACTTCATCTTAAAATGAATGTTTAATTTACTAGATTTTCTCAAACCCCGTCATAAGTTAATGTAGTACATTAAATGCTTTGTGTTAAGTGTTCCCAGACCGAGTTGTTAATCACTACGTGCTTCTTAAACTGACTTCCTCTTTCACTGAGGAGGCGCAGGCAGCGATCGCTGCACAGAATACATTCACATCATGATATTCCTGCTCACTGAACATTTACAATGCTAAGATAAATACTTGATATCTTTTTCATGATGAAATGCGTTAAAGCATGTATTAAACATGCACAGTGGTGTGGCGGTAGTGCTGCGCCCTCGCAGGAAGGGGTCCCCAGGTGTACGTTCAGTGTAGAGAACTTTATGGCAGTTGTGACGAGGCTCCAAAAAACTGGATGTTTGAATGGGTATTGCACATGTTTAACTTAAATGTTGTGTAAATTTTGGGTTTGTAATTTGGTGGTCGGAGACGCAAACACAGAATTCAATGGATGTTCTTCTGAGCGGGCTTTCTTTTTTGCATGCATGCTGTCTCTATCTGATGTACCAAAACCCCAGTTCTTATCCTTGCTTTTTCTTTCTCCACCTAACCAATTACCAAATGATAAGCGTCTTTGTGAAATTAAAACTGCTTAAAAACTTAGACCACGGAGTGTTCAGAACTTTAAAAAAATCTTCGTTATACATTTTTAATTATGCCATCCATTCAGGGTTTGCGCCCATTTTAAAGGGCTTTTTAAGGATTTTTATTATTGCTATCTATTATTTTAGAATAGTAATCTGAGTGAGCTTTAAAGAGAGCTCTTTTATATTTTTTTAACACTCTCTGACCATGCAATTTGAAAGACATGAAGCTTTGTTGTTCTCTATCTGCGCTCCAGTTTTTAACATTCTATTTTAAGAGCGCGAGTGTTTTCATTAAACCAGGGAGAGTTTCTATGTGCTTTGACCACTTTTGTTTAGGGGGAGTCACTGCGTCCAGAGCATCTCTCAAGGTCATATTATAATTTGATGTTAGATGATCTAAATTGTTTTTCCGTGTTTACATACTGATCTAAATTGTTTTCCACAATTACACTTCACTTAATCAAAGTATCTATAAATTTGATAATTTTTAATGCACAATTACAGTTTAGATGTCGCATTGTCTTTGTTTTAATCTGTGAGTGTATTGGTAAGGGCAGAACCAAATCAAATGTAATTAAGTAGTGATAGGAAATAACTTCATTTAATGAAGTAATATTTAAATTTTGAATTTCAACTTTGTAAGTTATAATTAAATCTATTGTGTGGTTATGATTATGAGTTGGACCTTTGACAATCTGACAAATTGCTAAAATTGTTAGTTTCCACATCAATGTGTACATTAAAATCCCCCATCAATACTACATGATCATAATTTATAGCCAAATTAGATAAAAGGTTGCCAAATTCAGTCATGAACAATAAATATGGCCCAGGTGGTCTGTAGATTAGCACTACAGTTGTGTTGGAATCTGTTTTAATATTTAAAATGAATGCCTCAAAGGATGTGAAATTTTTCGCCTAAATTTTTAGAAGTGATGTGCATTTTGTTACAATGAACTATTCCAAGGTCTCCACCTCAACCAGAATCTCTAGACTTATGAAGGAATGTGTATCTATCTGGTGACGCCTCAGCTAGGAGAACAGTGTCAGATTTACTAAGCCAGGTTTCGGTGAGAAGACACAGATCAGATTTTGTACTTAATATAATATCATTTACCAAAATGGCTTTACTTCCAATAGAGCGAATGTTCAATAAGGAGCATTGAAAAGTTTCTATTACAGGTCTCCCTGGTGGAGGGTCTGGTTTAATCTCTTGGTCTAATTATACACCTTATTTTTTGGTTATCAAGGAATTTTTAAGGTCTGCATCATGACTAAATTTACTGGATGCCCCATAACAGATATTTTGGGTAATAGGTGGGATAAACAATAGCCTGTTATTTATGATCACATGACTGCGGCCTGGATGGTGCTCTAATCAGTCAGTCGGCAGGTTTTCCGCCATATTTTGGCATAATACAAAAGATCCCTTCCAGTTAGGATGAAGACCATCTCTTTTGAAAAATCCAGGCTTTTCCCAAAAATTATTCCAATTGCTTACAAAGGCTATTCTTTTATTTGAACACCAGGTTTCTAGCCGGCAGTGAAGGGAACTCAGTCTGCTATAAATCACATCCCCTCTATATAATCTTATTATATAGCCAGATACAACTAAACTCTGACATTTTCTTTTAGCTTTGGTGCATAGAGAGATGAAGTTCCTCTTTAGTACCTCAGATTTCTGTAAATAAGTATCATTAGTGCCAGCATGCAGCAATAAGGTGGATACTTCATCGTCTGTGACCCAGTCCAATGCGGCCTCTATGTCAGAAATCTTTGCCCTGCAAGGCATTTAACATTAATTGCGGGTTTAACATAGTTTGTAATTCCAACATTCTGCACTATGGAATCACCAATTATGAGCACTTTGTTGTTCTCAGTATCCACAGACGCGCTGCAGAGTGCTGAACATCTGTTCTGGGTCCAAATTGGTGACCTGGGTGCCGAGAGACTAAATTTTGGCTTCTTATACACCCTGTTACACACTCGCCCTGTGGCTGAATTGGTGCTGCTGATTTCAGCCACACACTGATTACAGTGGGACCCGGAGAAACTGAAGCCGAATCAGAAGTAGCCGAATTGTCTAAACAAACCGAGTTGATCCAATTTTCGGTTTGCCTAATTGCTATCAGATTCCTAACGTGGTCCTCCAGTTTGCGTATTTTCCTGACCAACTCTAAATTAACTAAACAATTTTGGCAGGTGAAGCTGTCTGCATTGCCAGCCGTAAAACCTGAACTGTACATTCTGCAGGACACACAACATATAAATGTTCCATCAATGGACAGAGAACAGATGGAACTTATGTTTAGAGCTGATACCATCTTCTCTGTTTCTGCAGTAACTTCAGTGCTTTCGGCAATTACCATGTTCAGTTAAATCACTAAGAGACCGTCGGCTTTAAGTTTCTACCACCCACTGCATGATCGACTTCGATTTCTCACTGCCGGTTATTTCTCCTGGTTGGCTGTCGGCTTTACTCCAGTTGAACTTACTCAGGTGTAAGGGCTACATTCCTGTGGGAGATACCACTTTTCTGTGCTTCCGCTCGTTGCTCCTAAGAGGTGCGGCCTGAAAAAGAGGAAGAGAGATCACGATTGACCAGTAGATCACAAAGGTAGTGCAGGTAGATCGCGTTGCATTCAAAATAATTTTTTTTTTAATGTTAGTCTATCATATATCTTCCCTATGGCATTTGTCACTTGATTGACATACAGGGCGGCCATTCTGAGATCTGTTTTCTTCTAACACACTGGTCATTACGCACGCACGATCAAACGCGCAAGCTGCTGCAAAACTCTGGCTGTGATCTAGTTAGCCTTCCAATTTATATCGACTAAAGAAGGTATTTAAAAAAAAATTGTTTGGGGAGGGTATGGGCTGGATGTGGAATTGGAAGAGGATTTTCTTTCTCACAATGTCACAATCGAAGTGTGTTTGTCTGATCTGTCAGTCTATCATTGCTATTCCAAAGAAGGAAAATGTGGAAAGGCACTTTCGAACTGTTCATAAAAACTACGAAAGTGACTTCCTTCTGAAAAGCGATCTGAGAAAGAGAAAGGAGAGAAAACTAAAATTGCAGTTAATCGGACAGCCGTCATTTTTCACTCGGCTGAACTCAAAAGTTCAAAAGCTTCAAAAGTTTTAATGTAGGTAGATCATTTCGACCTGGTCATTTTAAAAGTAGCTTGCAAGCCGAAAAACTGTGGGCACCCCTGCTTTAGACCATAGACAGTTTGAAAAAGAGAAAAATTGATTTTCATTTCTTAACATTAAAATTTTTGTCAGAAAATTGTGTTTTTTTTGCACTATATAGAGCTCCTGAATGACTATATTCTTGAAAAGATATATTAGTTTAGATGATCAGTTGTTTAGATGATCAGTTGTCCTGAATGCTGAGTTTTTTGTACAAAGATTGTTTAAGAAAAACCTGCCCCATCATTTTCAAGCAAGTTACGTCATGTTCGTCTTGTTACAGACTTCAGGCCTTTTGTGTTTGGTCCAGTACTTCTCTCCATATCCATCAAAAACAGTTTGACTTGTGTCGAAGGATAGTTAACATATAAATTGTTTAATTTAACCAGGAGTTTTTGTAGTCTTCAGTTATTTCACAAGGCTTGGGAGAGCTTGAGCTAACTCCCCAACAGAATTAATAAAAGTAAAAATGCCATGCAGTCTACATTATGATTATCTCTCTTGAGCAATTCTGGATTAGTTCACCATAATCATACTTTTATATGTTCTTTTCAATGAACGTCTGTCGCCACTATAGATCTGTAAAGGTTCATGTAGACAGAGGCATTTGTGGTATAGTGGGTCCGCAGCTTCAAAAGAATGACCAGATTTAAATAATCCAAATAGCTGTGTCAGTCCCTGTGGGTGTAATCACATAATCCGTGAGGAGTTAAGGAGGTAATAGGGGTGAGTCACACCCGCACATGAGATTGCAATCGTTCTCAGTTGTTTCATCGGCTTCCTGCGGTGTGTGACCAAGACACTGTGCTCTCGGAGCTGTATAAGTATGGGCCGGCACAGGGGGAAAGGGAAAAAAGAGAAAAGAAAATGGAGAAAAAACAAGGAAAGATGACTAAAGGGCAGTCTCAGGAGGATGATCTGGCCACCTAGAAGAGAATGGTAGCACTAAATGGGGCCCCGCGAAAAAGCGTAGGCTTTGACACTCTAGGGGCTGGTTCACCCCTCTGAATAATGACACGGAGTGGGGCGAGCAAGGTAAAGGACCTCCATCTGAGGTACGACTGCAGGAGTGTGAAGGAAGACAGGAGGAGAGCCGACCCCGGACGGTCTGGATGCGCGGTTAGAAGGTAGCAAAGACAGGGGTCGGAGGATGATGTTTGTTGCTGTTGAGTCTCCGCCAGTGGCGTTAGTGATAGGTGAGCCTGGTAGCTGAAGAACGAGGTGGGCTGAGATCGGAAAGAGTCAGTGACTGCATTTTGACCTTTGATTTTATTGGATTTATTTATTATGGTTTTTATTCTCCTACTCTTCACTTGGTTTTAATGGATTATTTATGGACATTTGGAACATTGCACTGTAGACAATGTGTTTTCGTTTGATTGGATTCTTTTAATAAAAGCACCTATGCACTTTTCCACCATCCCCTTGCTCCATGTGAGATTTGTCCCCATTAGTCAGCTCAGTTCAGTCATAACTATAAATGGTGTTCGGTTCAAAAAGCTTCCATATGTGAAGAGGACCTCTGGAGTGGACCCGCATCGTCGCAACATTAAGCTACTCCTATACAAATCTAGTTAACTTTAGCCAAGTTAGTGTATGTGATAATACATTATTGTACAGTGCAGGAAACCAGCTTTAATTTTGTTATGTTTCAAAGTTAGAGATAGAAGTGTGCAAATGAGAGGACTAAATGATATGTAAGTGGTAAATATTACACTTGAGTCCTGGTGAATTCAGAGTCATAAAGTTCACATTGTCTGGGTTTAGAGGTGACTAATGAGTGTATGTACTTTTCAAAGAGAAATAATTATCTATCATTTTTTTTTTGCTCCTCTTAATGACACTACAGAAGAAGTTTTAATTGGGTTTTATTAATTAGTACCGTGGGTACTGTATACAGACAAATGGATTTTACTTGATTTTGATGGTTTCTCTAAATGACAACATTCATCTGTTTTCTGGTGTTCTTTTCTTTGAGCAGGATAAATGAGGGTTGGAACCTGTCATGGTAGCATTGGGTTCAAATCAGGAACTAAGCTGACTGATGTCCATCTCAGAGCACATTCACATACTTATCCAAATTGGTAAAATTTAGAGACTCCATTCAACCTGAACTTTTATGTCTTTGGCATTCAGGAATATTCTGGAATTCCCAGATAAAACCCATTACAACTATGGGGAGATTCAAGACACACACAGTGCAAGCCTGATATCAAAGCTTACACTGTGGAAATGTAGCGCTTAATATAAACATAAAGAAAGAAAACAGTTTTTAATGTCAGTATTGAATTTTGAACTAACTATAGACAGGAATGAATGGAGTATTGAACATGAGATTTCTGAGTGTGTTGAAAATGTAAGTATGAAGTAAACTACCATGCAACAGTACCTGACAATTCAACATAATTCCCAAGCCCATGTGATAAAATGTTGTGGTCAGTTCTGTTAAAAGCTGTCGTTGCGTCTAAAAGCATAATAATTGTATTGTTTCCTGCATTTGAGGATATTATAAAATCATTAGCAATAAGAGTTATGGCTGATTCTCTGCAGTTACTGGGAAAAACTCCAAACTAAAATGGTTTAAATTGAGGCTTTTAAGATAATGATCAGTGTTGTGAGGTAGTGTGTTTTTTAAGACTTTAGCTAAAATGCTTACTTTTCATATTAATGTGCAGGTCTTCAGATTTGTGATAGAGATGTAACAATGGCCACTTTCAGAAGTAGTTTAGACAAATATTGGTTAATGGCAATGCATTAATTGCATTCAGGATTGGTTCTGCAAAGGAGAAGTTATCCCTGAAAATACACATTGTTGTTATAATTGGTATAGTTTTTTTTTTATTAATGAATAATTTACAGTACATGTGTTTTATTGTATGGTTTGATCATATAGATTCATTTGTGAAAGATGGGGCATTTCCTTCCAGTGTAACATATTTGAATTATAAACGATGCGATCATCTATATCTACTTGGTTTACTTTTCCAAGTGCACTTACTACATTTATTTATTTAAATTTTCTTACTAGTGAAGGATAAGTAACATCAATAAAAAAAAATATTACTTTATTATAGAAGTGCCCCAAGCAGTAGAGAATACCAACATTATTCAGGATATTTTCAAATTCACCATCATTTTACAGCTACTTTTGTTTAGCACGTTTTTTTTTTTTCCCAGCAACTCACTTTTTCAAATTTTTGACATTTTGTACTAATAACATTTATCTTTGCATCAGTGTATGGAGGAGAATGGTTATTAAAATTCATGAAAAATGTTTAATAGACAAGTCAATTTCAAATGTCAAACACTACTATTTTGTTAGTTTATAAATATGACTGTTCTGTTGTTTTCAAGATGTCTTATATAAGAGATCAGGCTTGGGTTTTGCGTATGCTTTGTATGTTGAGCTGGGCTGACCTTAACTGGTATAATTACTTGTGACTGGGGACAGGATCTCATTCACTCCTGTGTCATTCAAATATGTGTTGTTGTTATTGCATTTGTCATATTTTAGTTGTTGTACTAGTAACATTGCTTGGCTTAAAAGACCTAATTAATGACACCTTTAGGATTTGCTAATTAGTTTTTAACACTGAAGTATGTTGCTTTTGCTGCCCAATTAACTGTGAATCTCTGCGAATATGCAGTTCTGGTAATGATGTTAATTTCATTTATTTTTAAAGATTTGTCTAGTACATCAGTTATGAACTGATTCACACAAGTGTCAAGCCAACATGGGAGTTTTAAAACTCTTAACTAAATAATAAAATACATTGTATTTAATAACATACGGCATGGCTAACCATTTGTCACAATTGTAAACTTGTGACATGTTCTAAGATAGCCTCTTCATTTTTACTTTCAGTACTGGCAATTCATGTGATGCTTTCCTCCAGTTTTTCTCACACATCCCAGAGATGTGTAGGTCAGATTATTTGATGACCCCTGTAGGGAGTAAGTGTGGATGTGTGTGATCCATTTGAGGTTGGTTCCTGTCTTGTTCGAAATACATATGGGAAAGGCATCAGCTCACCACTACCCTGGGGATAAGCTTATTAGAAATGACAGTGAGGATAAATTGGTAGTCATCCTTTGAATGTAATGGACATAACTATAGTTGTCAGTCCAACCATCTATTTATTTTCTATTTTCATCATTCAAGTGCAGGATGGTATTAGTTTAAGCAATTGCATCTAATAGGTGATTGTCCACATCTTTGAGCTCTTGAAGCATACATGAATCAAGTAGTTTTATCCATCCATCCATCCATTATCCAACCCGCTGTATCCTAACCACAGGGTCACAGGGGTCTGCTGGAGCCAGTCCCAGCCAACACAGGGCACAAGACAGGAAACAAACCCCGGCAGGGCACCAGCCCACTGCAGTCAAGTAGTTTTATTTCTGAATAAATTCTTTACTGGGTTAAAAATGGCCATGATAAAAGCATTTTTTCCCTGCTTTATTAAGTTACACCTTGTGAGACTTTTAAATAATAGGCATGATTTCTGCAATAATGGGCTGAGATTATAGCCCTCTGATTGGTTACAGAAAGTTATATTTAAGTCTATATGGAACACATCATAGTACTGTATGCCTAACTTAGTTTTTTAAAGTTTATACTTTAAGACCAGGGTGGAAGGGGGCAGGATTGTTAACAGTAGTATGTCTTGTGATTTCTCACAACAAGAAAGTCATGTAACTTAAATTTTTTTTTATGAAACAAAAATGTATTTTTTTAAAGGCTTGGAACCTTGAAGTCAGTTAAATTATTCAATGAGGACAAATAGACAATATTACACTGGTCATGGTGTTCTATCAAATACATTTTTTGTTTTACATCTGGCCAAATCTAATAATTTTTTTTTTTTTTGGTTTTTTTTTACATCTACTGTCTGAATTCAAGGAATGTCCTTTTGATGGATTTCACATAGAATATTCTGTCTGGGACTTTAAGTCTTTTACATACTGTACACTTGATTTTTTAAAACTGAATATTTTAAGCACTAAACCAATATTGTGTGTTTGGTAGAATGTATTACAGAACCATGTATTTCTTACCTAATTTTGAATTTAATGAATAGTAGGAAAATTTTAAAAACAAACATCTTGGTGATTTTTTTACTTGTTATGTTTCTATTCATAATTAGCACATTAGGATTTTTAATATTGTCTAACCACAGATGACTACATTTCATTTTTTTGAGACATTCTGTCTCAATAGTCATTCTGTTTGATGACATAAACCTTTTGTATCTATGCTAAAAAGGAAAATGCTAATCGAGAACCTAATATACCACGTTTAAGAAATGGAGACAACGGAGATAAAGAGAAAAGTGTAAAAATGAATTAATGCGTTATGATATGCAGTTGAGAGTTTAAAAAGTACATTACTGTAATATGTCTGTTCATTCTGAAAAGCCAAGGGTACCCCTTCCACTCCATCATTCAAAACAGTTAAATGGTATCTTCACAGTGTTCTATGACATATGTAGTTCTTTTAGGATTTTTTGTGTATTTTTCCTTAGCTGTTTTTTTCATGGAAAGATCCTGTAAATTCTTTAATAAAGGTAAAAAGATGTCTAACATGATTTATTTTTATTTCAGCCGTTACATCAACCAAAGCAGAATTCTCTCTATAAGGTTGTGGAGATTTCTGATACCCACTTTTTAAGTAAACATGCTTTGCCCAGTAATAAAAGTGTAATTTGTTTCTCTAGCATTTATTCCTTCATTTTAATGAAAAAAGAGTTGAGCATCTTGGTTTTTAGAAAAGTTGTGATTTTCATCCATGTTTCTCTCCTTTTTGTTCACTACATATTGCCTCATTATTTACTTATCTTTTATTAAGTTTTTGAATCATGAAACATTTTATTTTCTAGTATGTATTTTCATGTTCTAATAGGATGAATATGCAAATCCTCCCTTTCTTTTTTCAGGGTGACAGCCTTTTAGTATGGAGAGTGAAGATATTGCTGAGATCCTTCACCTAAGTGTAGGTGGCTATAAATTCACAGCCCGGAGAGAGTCACTGTGCCGGTTCAAGGATTCCATGCTAAGTGCCATGTTCAGTGGCAGGTTTCCACTTAAAAGAGATGACACAGGTGAGTATTAGCGACGATGCAACTCTTTGTCACCAAAGAGCATACCAGTAATCTGTTAAAGCTGTTCAAGGATGTGACAGAAGGACAAAACATGGTGTTTTCACATTCCCAGCAGATGGCATTCTATGATTCATAATGAATTGTGTTGAATTACTAGCCAGCAGTACTCAGTGTACTGCAGAAACAAACAAAAAAACCTTTCCCACATAATTAAAAATGTGCAAATATTTTAATGCTTCTCATTCACTGACAAATCACTTTAAAAGGTCAGTCTTAAGGTTATATATCTTAATGAGTGCTTTCATTGCATATATTAGTAAAGAGATGATAGCAAAGAAAATCTTTCAAGGCTTGTAGTTTCAGTGTTTTTGGAGAGAGACTAAAATCAATAGGCTGTAAAGTGTTTACCTTAGCTAAGAAATGCATAAAATAATGGAAGTGTTTTAATAAAATTACAGTAAGATAGATCATTTAGACTCATATTTGTCAAAAGAAGTTATGTTTAACATTTAACAAAATACAAAAGGATTTGGTACCTGCTACAGAAAACGGAAGCATAACATAAATAGAAGATAATAGGGTAGTGGATATTCTTACTGAAACATTTCCAAAAACAGAATTTTGATTATAATTTTTGGATGTCTGTAATTGGTGAATGCCTTTCAAAGTTGTCACATTTTTCACTCTGCTGAAAGCTTTGAAGTATTGCCAAGAAATAAACGTTATGTCAGTCTTAGCATCTAAATGAGCTGTTTCCTTGGCAGCTTTAATAGAAATACTGCTGCTTCAAAAGTATCAGCCAGAACTGTCAGTTTTTTTAACAAAGTAAATCAAAGCACTTCACTCCCTAATACAGGTTATAGTCTAGCAAACAGAGATGTTAATGGTAATTAGGAAGTACAATAATTTTGTCAAGTTTAAGAACATAATAGCTTGGTGTCTTCTATCCAAAGTATAGGAAAAGATTCAAGTGAGATTTAGTCATTACGTGTACAGTTTATATTAGTTCATAATGTTAAAAAGTTTCAGAATAAATAGGCTGCAGTCAATATATTTCAGTAACTGGAAGAGCAAATTGGACTTAATGTTAAATGCATGCTTTTTTGTGTGTAAGTGTTCATCTACTTAGCCAAAACATAGTGTCTGTAGTGTTTTATTTTTTTTTTTTCTTTTCAGCATAGGAAAAACTACGGAAGCGTATTAGGGTCACGGTGAAAAAAAAATACGGACACAGTGAAGAAAAAAAAATCTAAATGTCGAGATTAAAGTCGACATGTTGACTTTATTCTCGACATTTTCACTTTATTCTCGCCATTTATGTTGAGATTAAAGTCGACATTTCCACTTTATTCTCGTAGTTTATTTTGTCAGTAGAATGTCGCAAACTAAACTTAATCTTAAAATGAATGTTTAATTTACTAGATTTTCTCAAACTTCGTCATAAATTAATGTAGTACATTAAATGTTCCCCGACCCAGTTGTTAATCTCTAAGCGCTTCTTAAACTGACTTCCTCTTGCACTGAGAGGCGCCGGCAGCGATTGCCGCACATGGACTTCATGATATTCCTGCTCTATGAACATTCAGAATACTAAGATAAATACTTGATATCTTTTTCACGATGAAATGCATTAAAGCATGTATTAAACATAGGTGGCAGGGGGCACAGTGGCGTGGATGTAGTGCTGCTCCCTTGCATTAAGGGATCCCCAGGTCTATGTTCAGTGTAGAGAACTTTATGGCAGATGTGACGAGGTTCCAAAAAACTGAATATATGAATGGGTATCGCACAGGTTTAACTTAAACATTGTGTAAATGTTGGGTTCGTGATGTGGTGGTCGGAGACATGAACGCAGAATTCAGTGGATGTTCTTCTGAGCAGGCTTTCTTTATTGCATGCGTGCTGTCTGTCTGACATACTAAACCTCCAGTTTCTATCCTTCCTTTTTCTTTCTGCACATAACCAATCACCACACGATAAACATCTTTGGTCTTTTGGTCTGGTCTGCTGACCAGATTGCTTATATTTACTGAATTTCAACAGACCACTAAGGAAATGGTTTATAGGGATTGATGCTTGGCTTTCCTCTCAGTTTATTCACTTGGTGGCTTAAGTGAAGCACATAGTGCATAGAAAGTGAAATATGATATGTGAAGAGCTTCACTCAGTTTTCATTTTACACATTTTTGTATTCATTTGATGATGATAACTGTGTTGTACATTATTAGTTTACAATTAAGTACTACATGATTTAGCTGTCTGCCAGACTGGTTTGTACTTATTTGCAGTGAATGTTTTGCTACATGTAAGAAACACATTTTAATTAGCTTGCACACCAAGTTTGTATACAAGCTGATCTCCAGGCTCTGTCCCATGTAGCTTCTTGAGTTCAACTAATTTTGAAATGTGTGAAAATTTTATTTGAAAGTATACTGTTGCAGTTCATTTTCAGAAAAATAACAGTGAAGTGCAAGGTATCCCACTGAGCAGTGCACTTTTGATGTACAATATGTGTGTTAGAAGTGAACATATTCTGGAAGGTGCTGAAACACAGAACAAAACTTGTTTCAGTTGCACACTTCAGTAAGGGGGAAAGCTTTCTTAACCCCAGAGATAACATATTTTTATGGCATGATGTTAATAAAATCCAATTTATACTGAGATGTTTCATTGTGTAAATTAAAGTACCATACCATTAACGGCATATGAGGTATAACCTTGCAGGCAGTTAAGACTGTGAGGGGGGTTAGAGTTATGTTATGTGTACCAATGGAGTCTATTTCTTTTCTTTGATGTTTTCAACATAGCATGCATCTTAAAATTAAAGCTTTGCATATTATGCTTTTTTGAGTCATAAAAATCTCCAAAGCTTGAAGCAGACTCTTGTTGTTGTGAAACTGCATACATCGGTAAAGGAAATTCTCTTTGGAAATGAGCAGTGTAAAAGAAAAGTCAAAACTGCTAGTGCTGTGTGTTTTGAACCAAAGCAGTCTAACTAGTTATGAAAACTTCCTGACATTCCAAATAAGTCAGTCACATCTGGCTGTTGTATATCAACTGCCTATAAGAAGATGACGAGGAGGTGCATTCATGAATGAAAACAACATGAAATAATGTTGGATGAAAGAGGGCTCAAATAGTGATTGGCTAGAAATATTGAATACAGTGAACATTACTTAAATTAATAGTGTATCCTGCCCAAATTTCATGATTTTTTTTTTTTTTTTTTTAAAGTACCGTAGATCCCGGAATATAAGCCGAGAATTTCGTCCTAGATTTTTGGCTTGGAGTTTGGAGTTCGGTTTATACAACAAGCATCGTTTCAGATTCAAGATTTCCAGCGCAATGCCGGTTTTGCCGATCAATACGGAAGTAAATAATGACAAAACCACAGAGCCATCTTTCAGATGAAGAAGTAACTTTGCATGCCGGTACTTTAAGTTAAATAAAGAATTTATTCAAAAAAGTGTTTTAGTTGTTGATTTTATTAATAAAATTTATAATAAATTATCGGGAAGTTTAAAATAAAAATTTTTCTTTTTATTTACGACCAACATCTTGCGTTACGACCCGAATGCGGTCACGTGTATCCGCTTGCGCGATTGTAAACAAACAACCGAGAGCGTTAGTAGCGTCAGTTGGAGCCCAGATACATGTGTTTGTGGATGTAATTTCGGTCATTGCAGTGATTTACCTATATATATAATTCACTAAGACCATGCAAGCAAGACACATAATTGCTAAGGAAGGAAGAGAAGGTAAAGAAAGAGATCAAAATTGAAATGAAGATGGAAATTGTGTGGAAATATGAGAGTGCTGTTCGTGTGACCGATCTTGCTAATATGTACAGCATGTCGAAATCCACCAACTCAACAATTTTATAAAGAAAAGATTTGCATTCTCCTCCTCCTCTCTTCCTGCAGCCCTAAGATGTCAAATTAAATGGTGAATGCAGTATGAAATTGTTGTTTCTAGAATAAAATATAATGCCTTTTATTGTCACTATACCTGTACACATCTACAATGAGATTAAAAGCAGCTCCTTCAGTGCAGAAAAAAAGTTCTGTATAGGGCTTGTATGGTTGTTTTTTTAGCCTTAGCATAACGCCGGATCTGTGACCCCGCTTCTCCTTTCTTTCCCTCCTCCGTCTTCGTCGTCTCCTAGACCCGACATCAATCCACGGAGAGCCCGCTGGTCTCGCTATGTTGTCTGGGATGTTGTGCGTGTGATGAAAAACACTCGAAACTGATGTCTGGCTCTGGACACCGATGTCTATAAGGTTCTGACGGGTGTAGAGGATGTTCACCGAACCGATCGTGCACAAACAAGGAAAAAAAAAAAAAAGTACAAAAACAACAAAAAAGTGCACTGAAAAGGAGAGCCCTGAGCCGCTGCTCGCCGCCATGCTCCTAGCTTAATCTAGCCTACTTCTGGTAGGCTAGGCACTTTTTATAACTTTTTGGTTAGTACATTAGAAAAATTATTGGTGTTTTGGTAAATTATGCACATTATACAACCCTTTTTTATTATGAAAAGTTTAAGTAAGTGTTGCAGTGGGAGGTTCGGAACGAATTATGGGTTAGCCTTCGCGAACGAATTAAGTTCTTAAGTCAAGGGTCCACTGTATTGCATATTTAAGTTAGTCAAATTTATAACGAGTCTCCGGAAATCCATCCGCCAATGTACCGTATTTGCGTATATAGTTTCAACACAAAGGCTTCATTTTACCAAACTTCTCCGCAATCACTTCCTGGTTTCTATCAAAAATGCCGGCAGTCTCAAATTCTCGCCGATAAACATGATAAATATACCTGAAGAGACACTTTTAAGGAAATTTAGAAAATTTTGCTTGGAGAAGGGGGTCGGCTTAAATACCGGTCATCGGCAAATACATGTAATTTAGTAGGTAGAGAAGGGGGTCGGCTAATATACCGAGTCGGCTTGTATTCCGGGATCTACGGTAATTGGTTTGTATGTATGCTGTGGCATAGACCAGCTTAGGGTCACACGGTTCTAGAATCTGAGTGGGTTAAAAATGGTTGGAAAATTGTCACTGAGAGATTGAAAATTGAGCTTTTGATAAAATTTTGCATGAACTCCTCCCTTTTTGGTCATTTGCAAATTGTGCTAATGCTAAAAAGTTATTTTTGTGTGACTCTTATTTTGAGATAATACATATTATTAACAAATACATGTGACAATGTTTCTCTTCACAGTTTTAAACATTTTGATTTGGAAGGGGATGATTAAATTTTTCTTTTTTAAATAGGCCTGTGTTAAGAATTTAATATACACTGGGTTCTTAGCATTTTTAGGTACATAGAATTAAACAACATAACATACAATACTTGACACCATCACACAATTACATGCAGTCAACAAATGTATAAAAATAATATAGTAAAGTAGAATTGCACTCTCATCCAGTAATATATTAGTTAAGTCCTATAATAATAAATATAATTATATATTGATTGCAGAAGAATAGAAATCAGGATGAGACAGATGAATCATAGATTGTGTTTAACCATAGTCACTGGAGAAGGACTAGTAGTGTGTGCCTTTAGTGACTGGTAATGTTTTCTTAATGGTAATAACTGAAAGAAATGGTTTCCCTGGTGAGTGTTTGCTTATATTCAGCACTCCAGACAAAAATTAAACTCAAACTTTGATTTAGTTGCAAAATAATCAAATGTGTAAAATATTAATCTTTCAGTCTCTTACCTTTCTAACATTCATGTATTTGAGCCTAAATCTTTTCCTTCTCTTTTGTAATGCATCTTTTCCTTGTGCTTTTATGTTAAGTTTGACGATTTGGGTAACTTTTAAACTATGTACAGTCATTAAGATCATTGTGTTTTGTCTGTGTCACTGACCATTAGAATGTCAGTGTCAGAGGGACAACCAGTGCAATTTGGTCTTCTTTTCTTCTTGATTGAAATGATCCAGAATTTGACACATGGCTCAGGACACTGCTCAAGTGACAGACCTTCTGTGTTAGTTGTGACTAAATCCTTCAAAGCTGAGACATTGAATGAGTTTAGCACTTTTAATTTTATTCTGTTCTGTACTGAAAAGCCACATTGACACTGAGCTTCTGAAATAGCCACAACAAGCACAATCTCAACAAGATGTTGAATATTGTGAAATCTGTGCAATAAAGCTGTTTTGTCAGTAAGGCTTCCCACAAACTGTTGTAAGTCATGTCCTAGAATTGTCCATTTATCAGAATTGTACAGCCGTGACATTGCATGCTTTCTTTCTTCAACAAGACATTTTGATACCAGTTAATTAAAGAGTCAGTCTCATTTTCTCTAAAAGTTTTTCAATCATCTGGCCATGAATCATGGAAGAAGATTGAGAAGCAACGAATTATCATAGAACCAAGGTGAGCTTCCTTGCTCTGTATTACCCCTTATATTTTCAAACCATCTTTTTTCCAGTTCCTTGCCTGTAACCACCAGTGTTTTATCAACGTGCAATTGGAGGTCATCTCTAAAATTGGTAATACTTTCACCATGAGTTGGGTATTCTGAAAGTTAATTCTTGTATTGGTACTACTCACTGACTTTCTCTGCTTTTTAGTTTTCAGTCTGTCTGAGATCTGTGCGTTATCCTGGAACACCGCATTTTTATGCTGAGCAAGTGATTCTAGCCTACGTGTGCCAGAAACTCCTGCAACTTTTCTTTCCTTAATGGTCTGTCTGACATGCTGTTGATTGAAAGAACACAACTGTCAATGGCTGCTACAGCTTGAGGCAAAATCAAAAAAGGAAGGTTGTACAACTCTGTTCCAGCAGTGGAAATGAGTGCCATCAATAGTGGATGAGACAGAAGGCCACAGTAGACATGAAAGTGATAAAGAAGACTTTCTACAACCTTTTAAAATACAATTTGAAGAATTATTAGCTGTCCAGTGTTCATTTTCTAAGCAGCAGACAGGGGCACACATTTTTACAGCTCTGTTCCAGCTGGGGCAATAAGTGTCCCTTCCAGTGGTTAGAACAAAAGGGCACAGTAAAGAAAAAAGTGACAAAAGACTACATAGATTCTCTCCAATAGATTTAGCTCAATTTTAGCTGTCCAGTGTTCATTTTCTAAACCAAAGAATATTTCAACAACAAAGGCCCAGCTGTGGAAAATGGGTATCTCCTCCATTAGATGGGACGGAGAAGCACATTAAATATGAAATTGATATATAAGACTGTCTGCAGTCTTTTAGAATACATTTTGAACAATTTTAGCTATACAGTGTTCTTCTTGCAAGTAGCTTACAAAGGTATGCATTTCTACAGCAAAGGCTCAGCTATGGAAATAAGTGTCCCCTCTGGTAGAAGGAATGGACGGGCACAGTAGATATGAATATGCAATAGGAGACTGTCTGATAGGCTTATTAAAGACATTGTGCACTATTTTAACTACACAGTGTTCACAGTATAATCAGTCTTAATCTACCATGATTTACTATGCATATAATATACAGGATAAAGAGTTTTATAGGATAATAATACCTGCTGTGAAAATGAGATCCTCCCCCAGTTTAAAGGGGTGATCATGACAGGCAAAGGGTTTTTTATTTTTAAATAGAACTTCAACTATTTCATTCACATGGTTTTAATCACTCATTTAAAGTGAAAATTGTGCTCCATATCAAAGCCTTTCCTGTGGAAATGTTTTTTTTTCTCTTTTTTCCCGCAGTAAAAAACAACTTGAGTAAATGTTTAAGAGCAAGGCACCAAGTATGGCGTGAAAGTGGATTACTCCATTTATTTTACAGATTTGTCTTTGTACAGAGTTCTTGGGTCTCAAGTAATAAATTATTAATTATTACTAAATTTTATTTCCCATGTTTCTTTGTTGATGAGCTCCCATTTAAGAAGTTATTGGTAACAGAACATATAGTGTGCACCCAAAACAACTGAAATAACCACCTACAAAGTGGCATTAATCATTACTATTTTAACAAAGTTTGCTATCACAGAGCACTCTGGAAAAACAACAATAACATGTAAAACCTGCAACCTTAAAATGCAGGCTTCATCACATGGACATGCATGTTTTCTGATGGACAGGCCAGCATTTTACACAAGGTGTCCGTTGAATCAAAAAATAAATGACGTAACTGTGACAATCACACTTTAGTGTGCCTTCCTCAAATCAGAAGGGACAACGGAATTCCACGGGGTACACATATTTTCATAAAAGGGGACCTACATGATGAGCAGATGAATTTAAAATATTTTGCCTGCCTTCCTTGCATTTTGATGACTGGTTGCATCACATTCAGCCTTTCGTTCATTATTCTGACACAAGAGTAATCAGCTTCTCGTTGAAATTCACCATTACACCCCAACCACGCTGTATACTTAGAAATATTTTCTCATGTGAGTCTCCAAGTATGACATGATTTTCACTGTGCATCTCTCACACCCACCATGGTTGCCTGAAGTGTATAAACCAGCCTTTATGCAGCTCACAGATAACCGGAGGGGAGGTCAGTACCGACAAATATGTCACGTCTGCTAAACAATATAGGGTGGTCCAGATCTAGTTATGCAATTTTCATTATGCTATAACTTATTAAGTTTACTACATAGAAAATCACCCGAAAAATCCTGGACCATCGAGAAGTGTGCGAACTGACGACATGAAGAATCGTCTTCGCGCCGAACTGGAATCGTCCCCACATAAATCAAAGTCATCCAGACGATCTGGATCTGCATAATTAGATCTGGACCACCCCTGTATAAAATGGCCTTTTGCATCTGTTACAGTATAATTAAAGTTTCAATTATTTCATTCACTAAGTAGAAATGCATGTTATAATTTTCACATATTTTTTGGGCTTCTTTAAAAGCTAAATTTCCCCCATGGGACAAATAATGTTTGTTAAGTCTATCTATTGATCTATTGTTTGCATGATAATGATACACTATATGAAGTCTTATGAATTTTGTTGCAAAAGTTGTAAGTTTATTATTTTGTAGTTGCTTGTTTATTTTTAAACTAATGCTCCATGTCAAACTTGGAAACATAAAGGATATTACTTGAAACAGTGCCTTTAACTAACTTTTGTCAGTAATTTATGAGCGTGTGCTACAGTAGTACCATTCAGTTAGAATGCAAAAGAAAAAAAATCCTTAGCCATGCTCAATAAGAGTTAACAACAGGAAAAGGGGAAATTTTATGATCATCAATTTACTTCCTGGAGATACAGTACAAAGGGCTGGACACAGTAATTACCGTCTTTGTTGAAACAATCCATCTTTTTCCTCAAACTGTGTTTTTTAGTGCAGGCTCATTGAGTGCCAACCTCTGCCCCAATTGTGATGGCAACATGGATGCTGCGTATACATACACCTGAAACTATGTTTGTCAAGAATAGAAACAATTCGGTAATTTGCAAAAGGTTTAAAAAAAAAATGAGAGGAACCAATTTTAATGCATCCTACTTACATCTGTCTTGTGAAGTGTCAGCAGTACTGGAGTTTACTAATAGCTGTGTACTACCCCCTATTGATAGACAATAATTATTGCATCATGTTAGCATACGGAAAACAACATGCTACAGGTGTGCACAGAAAAGGGCCACTTGTCTATAAATTGATCCTCCTTTTATATACAGTAATAATTTTTGGCTGTTTTCATAGCTAAAATAAAAGATAAATGACCTGTAGCTGGGTCTTTTCCAGGTTCCCAAAATCGAGCAGCTACTGAATTGGCCAGGTAGGATGCAGCTCGAGTCAAGCATGTAACTAAACAAATTTCTCAGTCAAATAAAGTTCATATTTAAAGTTTTGTGAAAATTTTAAAAGGAACAAATCTCAAAATTTCAGAAAAAGGTTATTACACATGCAGAATAAAAGGCAAAAATGAAAAAAGGTTTCTTCTACAATCTTAGCTTTCTGATATTAAACTTCAGTCACTATCTATATTTAAAGGTTGTGTTATTTCAAAATGGCAAACTTACATTGGCAAACTTACATAGGTTTCACTTAATACATTCAGCAAATTCTGTATGTTCGGTTTGAAACTGTTTGTCATCCACGCCTTGACAGCTGCAAGGCATAACTGGTCTGTAGTCAGAGGGACAAGAAATAATTAGACTATTCCTTGTATAATTTAACTTGTGGGGGTTATAATAGAACCTCCCATTGACTATGCTCTAATAAGTAGGCATGCAATCTAACATAACTAAGAAAATACTAATATCAATTTAACATAATCTAACAAGTGTCTCTTACTTGACCATTGCTTGTGTTTTAAAATAATGTTTTGAATTATTTTTTCAAGTGCTTTTTTATATCAGCTGTTTTTTTAACATTTTGATAGAATTTCTCAAATGAAAGGTAAATATATCCAGCTAAAAATATTAGGCTATTTACTGTACAAGACACATTGTATACAATGTATATTGTACACAATGTATTTCATTGTATAGGTTTTAAAATTCAATACTTATTTTGCAGGGGCTTGTGTTATTGAACGGGATGGAAAACTCTTCAAGTTTCTTTTGGATTATCTCCATGGGGATTTTCATTTGCCTGAAGATGAAGAGACCCACTTGGCTTTGCAGCAAGAAGCAGATTATTTTGGTGTACCTTTTCCTCTGTCTTTGACAGAGCATTTAGTGACAGAATTGGTGTCTGGAGCTCAAAAAGAGGGCATCACCGTGAACCAGGTTAGTCTTTCAAGAGTGAAAGAGCTGAGTATTTTTTACATACATTTTCATAAGGTGCAGCAGAGTGTTGCAGTGATTAATGCTGCCCCCACACATTCCAGGAAGACTAGGTTTTAATCCAGGGCCTGGTCACTGTGTGCTGTTTGCTCATTTTCCTAGCTACTGGGGTTTATTGTATACATGCAGTATATTTACTGATATTTCAGCTCATTGCACTCTCACAACAAAATAGTAGAATTGTGTTCTTCACTTGTTCAATTGTTATTTTTTGGTACAAATAATTGTGGAATTGTTGACATTTACATTTTTAATTTAAAATATCTGCACTAGGTTTATAGGTCTCAGCCTCTTTTAAAGCTGTTTTTTTACAGATTTATTTTTTTATATCTGGATCTTCTGATTTATGAGATGTTTTAAGCAATTTCCTATTGCTAAAAATCTATTTTTATAATGTTTTTATTTTTCCTGCTTCAAAGCAACTGAGGATTAACCACAATTTAAAATACTGTAATTTTTAAATAAGAATTAATATATACATTAAATATCTAAATGTCTGATTAGACTTGTTGGCTGTTTATTCCCACAACACACAAAGACTTTAAGAAGTATATAATTTGTTGCTGTTAATTATTATCTATTTTTTTGGCTTGGTATTGGTGCATTTTGTGATGACCATTTGATGGAGTTTGACTGTGATTAAAGTAAAGTATTTCAGCAATTCAATGGAAGAAAGTGTTTGAGTCCTAACATATCTAAACACACGTGTGCCCTAAATAATACATATAATGTCAACATTTTACTAAATCAAAGACAAGATGTATTTAAGCACACTGAATGCACTTTATCTCAAAGGTGAAGAGAAAAGTTCAACACAAATTAACACCTCCATGCATTTTTCTGGAGTAGCTAATGATAATTTTACGTCCATCTATAATGACAATTATTTTTTACACTTTACTCTCTATAAAGTATTTGTCTTCTTTTTTTACACGTACTACCTTCTCATAATACCAACAGACCACAGTACCATCTGGTGACTCTTGATTAATTTCTTTACATCTCTGAGCACTTACATAGATTTTAAAAGAGCGAGCAACTACGACTTGAATTTTCCCTTCCTAATATACCTGCTACCCTATTGTGCAGTGCCACTTCTTCTTCTTCTGCAAAGAAGTTCAGTGTGTAATATGACCATATTCCACTCTGCCAGATACATGAGATTTTGTAAAATGGAGCATGCTTCTTTAGCCTGTCTTGTCTAGTAATTATTTTTTTCCCACTGTATCTAGAAGACTGCTATCTGGATTCTGACTGCACACTGTTTAGACGTGTTATCGTCTGGTACAATTTCATATATACAGTATTATCCAGTATACGTGACTTTCTCTTTATGCACCACTGGCCAATGTAGAAGATAGTAATGCAGTGCAAAACCAATCAAGTTGAAGTAGAAAAAATGTACCCTTAATGGAAAGTGTGAAAATCAGAAATTTGTTCCTAATTGGCATTGTTTGCACAAAGTGTTTTTTTCTTTTTTCCTGTCTACCTAGCCAATCAAACAACTAACAGTATTACCACTCTAGCAAAGTGTTTGTGTTGTTAGGCTGTTCGTGCATTTTTTTAAACCATTGAAGAATGTTTGCTCTGGTCTTAATTTCATCTTCTAGCTTGGAAAAAATAATGCACATTTATTGCAGGTACAGCTCTTTGCCAGCATTCATACTGTGAACAGCCTGGGCAGTCCACACAGCGCCCACAGAGAACATCAAATATGCTGTGCCAAATGACCGTTATCCTATTGCCAAAGATGTGTATTCACCTCCATCTCGGGGGAGAGATGCTTAGCAACAGGCTTATAGCCCAGATGAGCTCTGTTGCACATTATCTACTATAAAATTTTATCTGATTGTTCATTCTTAAACTGTGTTAGTGGTAAGAAAGCAGGTGTATTTTAAAGAAAGAAGCTTTTCAAGTTTTTTCAAGTTTGTTTGCACTTTTCTGTCTCATCTAAGGCTGTAGAACAGGCCAATATATATTAAAATGAAAATAACACTGTACTTTAGTACAAATTTCCAGTGCTTCCTAAATGGTTTGGTATGACTACTTATTTTGTGTTTTATATTTATTATTGATTTAGATCACTTTGCAAAGATTTGCTTTCATTTTAAAGGGTATTTTTCTGTTGATCATTGTCAAAGAAGACAAATTACTTCCACTGTCATTCAATGTTGTATAATAATAAATTGTTGTAGCTGCGATTTCCCAAAATTATCAAAGTTCAGCAGCATCAACTCAAAAATATGGGATTCAACAAAAGCCTGACACGCAGAAATAATTCCACAGACAAAATATCTTCGTTTTTAAAAGTTTATTTAAGTTTCAAAGTAAAATGGTTCACACAAAAAAGAAAATTAAAATAGCAAAAAAGGAAAAATTAATGTTAAGAAAAGTTCAGTTTAAAGCTTAAATCTTGTTACGTCTCAAATTGTTACTATTTACTTAACATTTCTGAACCATTTCAAAACGGTCAGAAAACTGTATGCTTATCCCATCTCTGAGTAGAAAATGGGTCTTTCAAGTCCCTCTTTACTGGGACCTGTTCTTACCACAACTAAGCTTATTATCACACTGTTTCTCAGTTATAGTAAGAAGGTTCTATCTCTTACTAACTTATAGGGGGAAAAGACTTTACCATAAGTTATGACTATGAAAGAAAATTATATTCTATTCAAATTAAGCAAACATTAATATGAGTTTAACTCAAAACTTTAACTTTTTAAGATTGGCTCTTACAATTGTGAAAACTTCTACGGGGGTGAAAAATTTTTTATGGGCACTGTAGGTGAGCAGTTACATGTATTTACCTCTTTGTTTAGAATGTGAGCCACATATATTTTTTGGCTCAGACTGTTAGAAATGGTGGTTTGTAGGACTAAGGACCCCCTCTGAATTTTAACATTGTATTTAAGTGAGCATTTTCAAGCAGTGTTCCCCCAAATATAGATTTTCAAGAATTAATAATTTAACTTACACTCCCAGATTAGTAAATGTAGATAACTTTCATTTTTAATGTGTAATGAATGATTGCTTTACAACATTGACATTTATGTAAATGGAAACTTTTAACACTTACTTATAGAAATGAAGAGTTTGCCCAAGTGTAGCAGATGATTCTTGGAAGGCTTTTTCTGGTGGTTATTTAACCAGTTTGTTGTTTTAATTTGCTGATGTACTTGAGTAGTACAGTACCCGATGAACAATCAGTTTCAAGCCTGTTCTTTGTTCCTTAGAGATTTTCTCTTCAATATCCAAGGATGTATTAGGTTATTTACAAACTGAAATTTTGGTGAGACTGGGTGTGTTTGTGTGCCCCATTGAAGGACTGAGTGACCAGTCATGGGTTTCTGACCATGTGCCAGGATAGGCTCGGACTCCTTATGATCCTGAAAGCATTGAGAATGAATGAATGACAATCTAATATGACGCAAAAAGTTGATGCCGACTTGTTCAAGTAAAACTTTTTTCTGTGGTTTAAAACAACATTCTGGCGATACAGAAAGGAAATTCAATTAAAAGTAATTTCAGTATTTCCTCTGTATTTTCCAAGCACATTCTTTGACACCGTTAATAGCATAGCCAAGAAAATACTCGGAATAGAATGCATTTACTGTTTGTTTGCTACTCCACACTTTTTACTCTGTCATCCAGTTGGTAGAGGTTACTTTTTTCTCTCATGTGACTATGACAGTGATAACACTATGCTCCATAGTCTTTCTGGTTGTCCTCATTTTTCCCACTGAATTGAGGTTTGCATTTGTGATGTAGTGTGCATAACTTTGCAATGAAAGCCTTCTTTTGACAGTTGGCTATGTTATCTTCATCACTTTGGAGGTTGTGGGTGGTTGCAGCAACAGATGTTTTCTAGTTTTTGATCATTTCTTTATGAACAACTGCACTTTTGTGCTCAAGGCTACATACCAGTGGGTTCATTCATTTTCACAAAATTTGGCAAATAGTTTGGTTTTGCTGTGAACACTTTTTGTGAAGTGTTTGCAATTTTGTGAAGCTGAGTTTATAATATTAAGTGTTGCGTTTTTATGCGCATTATACAAATAATAGTTTCTGCCCATAAATTTAATAATGGAGATGAGTCAGAGTACAGGAAAGTTGTGGAGGACTTTGTCTTGTGGTGCAGGGACAACAACCTGCAACATCCGCAAAACAAAACAACTGGTGGTGGACATCTGACTTGCCAAGGAGCCTCTGAGACCAGTCACCATTTTGGGGAGGATGTGGTGCAGAGAGCTACAAGTATCTGGGGATTCACATAAACAACACATTGGAATAGTCTGACAAAATTGTGGCGCTGAACAAGAAGCACCAGAGCAGATTATACTTGCTAAGGAGACTCAGGTCTTTTGATATGTGCAGTTAGTTGCTGAAAATGTTCTACTTGGTCATAGTAGCCAGTGTTGTGTTCTCCACTACAGTCTCCTGGGGCATCAACCTGAGCACAAAAGAAACACAATGCCTGAACAAACTTATCAAGAAAGCCTGCTCTGTCACAGGGTGAAACATGAACACACTGGAAACTCTTGTGAAAAAAGAGGATGTTGGCAAAATTGGATGCAATCATAAAAAGTACCCTCCCGCCCCTCTAGGCGGCAGTTTCTTGGAGAAATTTTTGCCACAGGTTCATTCCATCGCCATACCTCTGACGGTCTTTTCTGCCCACTGCTATCAGGCAATTCAATACTTCCTCCTGATGCACTTGTTAAGTTTATTTTTATTTGTTTTTATTTATTTGTTTAGTGATTGATTGATTGGATGTTTTATCTGACCTGTGAGTCTGTAATCTTGTTTTTTTATGTTTCAGACGCAGTATGCATTTTAATTTCCCTTTAGGATTAAAAGTTTAATGTAACTTCTAGCAAATTTCTTTAGCGTAATTCTGTTTTTTTATACTTATCAGTTGTGCTCGAAGTTGACAAATTATTAAATAGTACATACCATTCCTTTCTTCTTTCCTGTCTCGTTGTGCATAACTTCAGTTGTGTCTGAGTTCATTGTATGTTTTCTCCCTATGAGCCCACCTCATGTTTCTGTAATATCTGTATAACTATGCTATCTTGACTTATGATCATCTTTATCTTCCCAAGCAGGTTTGCAAGCAGATTGGCAAGCTTTTTGAGTATGAAAGCTCTAGCAAATTCAATACCACAAAAATAATGATATTCATAGATTAACTCTGAGCAAGAAGCATTGACTTAATTTTGTTGTATAGTAGCCAAAGAAGTTTTTTAAAAATACATTTTGCTAAGTTTAAATTGCTGTGACCTTAAATGTCATTCCTAATCGCAGGGGAATTTGCATGCATTTATTTTGATGAGTTGCTAAAAGAAGGCAGGAAAGACATGTCATTTATTTTGTGCATTTTTGGTATACAGAAAATTAATTTATTGTGTTGGATTTGTGACAAAACCTAACTGCAGTTTTTTTTGTGCAAGGCTTTGTCAGAGCTCTGTGGTGCATATGGCCAGGTTCACACATATCCCTCAGTCTGGGTCCTGCACTATCTGAGTGCTTGTGGAGCAAGTTGTGACAACAAGATTCTTGGTGTTTTTGGAAGTAAGGAACAGGGGATGGAGATACTGGACAGAGAACTGGGCAAAAAGAAAAACAGCAAGAATATTCACTGCAGGTGAGCATTTTATGAAGAAAATATATTCTGTACTTCCATGTTCATCATAACTGTACAAAAATAGAAAAGGATTGTTTCCTTTTGATATTCAGATTACTAGAAGCAGTTATGGAACTTAATTATTTCTGTTGTTCATTCATGCAGGGCATGTCAGTCAAGGTAAAAGAAAAATGTTGCATGTTATGAGTGAACCCTGTAAAAATACTACCAGAACATGCTGAGTGATGAGCAGTTTAATTAAGCCTCTGTATTTCTTTTGTTGAACAAAGCATAATTAAATTATAAAAGAGTGTGGTCCAAAATAATAGAATGCATATTAATTCTGATTTAAACTCTGTTTTTCAAGTTGAGGCTATTTCTTCATTAATTATAGTGTATTTTGATTTTCCATTTGTAATTGCTTTTTTAACTGAAGCATTGTTGTGAAATTGTAAAAAAAACAGATTGCCTATTCTTGTGGTTTAAAATGGCATCTAAAGAATGCTATATTTTTTGATTTTCTTCAAATAAAAATGGAAGAACTAGAATAAAAACTGCAAAGATAAGATGGGCAGCTTTCATTAGGGAAAGTTTGTTTATTGATCTTGTTTTTTGCAGTTATATATTGCTTATCATTGATGAGACTTTTTGGAGCTTGTTCGTTCTCCAGTGTTAAGAAGGAGGTTTCCTACTGTTTCTTTAAAAGGTCCAAAGAGGTGCAAGTTACATTCTTGTCCAACAGATTTAACTGGATAGATTCTGATGCAGTTTGGTGCAAAGTTTTGTAGTTTGTTAACTCAGCCCAGTCATTTTTTTAATGCGCGCACTACAGGTTTGTTGCCTGTTAGGTATTACTGGAGCGGGCAGTGAAAGGTAAACAACTTGGTTGGGATGGAAGAATTGTTTTGCCAAGCTGCATTGTCTCTGCCATTTGCAAAAAATACTCTTCACTGGCTGGTTGTGTTGGAAACAAAAGAGTAGAAACTTTAAACAGGTTTTTTTTCTTCATTTTATTTCTACATCCATCATATGTACATTTTCAAACCGTTGTAGTAGAAATGCAATATTGAGCTAAATCGCTTCAGGTGTGTTATTTGCGTTACTTTACTTATACCTTTTATTTACTATATTTGCATGAAATCTCCACCCATGTTGGTCACAGTGGACACATGATTGAACTGTAACATATCCCTACCTTAGGAAAAGCAGGGGCAAGAATCTTCGATAAAGTTTATTGCTACCAGTTTTCTTTTGTTGTCATAAACGTATCTCAGAAACATGGAAGGCATGTGTTCTGAAATTGAAACCTTTGCCTCTTCAGAGTTGACGTATTTGTTCGTTTTTATGATGTTTGTTTTCATGTTTGAACCAATGCCTTATAGATGCTATTTGAAACCAAAGAACAGACAAGTATTTATTTTTTTTAATTAAAAAATAAAAAGTTTTCAGATTGTGATACAGTTTCTTACAGCAAAGATAACTGTTAAAAAGTTACATTACTTGAAAAATACCAAACTTAAAGGATATGTTGGTGGTGGAGGTACATGAAAACATTATGGCCGAGCCTGAGACCAGTTGCATAGTCATAGGATTGAACACTGTTAAGAACTGCAGGAACAGGGGCCCTTTTATGGCGTGGATATGATGAGCATGACAGAAGGTTGTGGGTGGAGTTCAGCTGAGTTGGCTGTTTTTTTTTTTTTGCCGGGAAATAGCTTCCAGACAGAGGATGAAACGGAAACATACATGGCTTTTGTTGCCATCCTTACAACCTCCTCTGGTGCTTCCTTAATTTTAGTCGCTCATTACCTAACAATATGGTCAAACTCTTTTCATATTCTAGAAGTTATTGCAAACTTTCTTTAGTTAAAGAAAAAATCTGTAGTATCATTGAAGCCTCTGGCATTTAACAAGAAGTAACTGTTTTTTTTCTCCATTTTTACTTACTCCAGGTTGATTTTGTTTTTCTAAAGCACATTCATTTGTGTTTGGTATCTCCTTTCTTGGTTGGATTGGTCTTAAAATGATCTTTGGTCTAATCAGACTGTCATTTTAAATGGCCTGTCTATAATTATATCATCTTTTAATCATTGTAAACATATCTGTAATCATAACACAAACTTTAAGAGGAGTATTGTATTGTTTTTGAAATTTCTTTATTATGTTAGGTGAGCTGGTTTAGTACATTGTTGAAATACCTTTAATAGAGTAGAATATTTCTCTGTGTTGTCTGATTACTGTTTACTTCAGTTTGACAAGTTGTTAATGTCTGCTTTTTGTCCAGGGAGGCTGATGGCAATATACAATACATATGGAGTTACTATTCGCCTACTGAGCTTGCGAAGATAATGGATACCTTCTCCCACTGGGCCGGACGAGGTACTGATCTCCAGGGAGATAATAGGTCCTAAAACAGTGACTTCTTTTTAAGATAACAATCTGAGTAAAAATACCTACATTTATCTACGTTTTTATAAATAATTGCCAAGAATCATTCATTGTTGTTCTGCTACAGTCTAAGCATCAATTCAGTATGATTCATGAGTTATACTTTAATATAACTGAGGTAGAAATTATACATTGAGTGAAAAAATAACAACACTGACATTACTGTTGTTAGTAATGTTATGTGTTTGTTCATCTTCTGTATTTTTTTCACAGTCATGACATTTCTCTTCATGCTTAGATTCTTTTTTATTTATGCTTTACTGTTTTAACACAAGTATTTAAAAAAAATTCTGTATACACAAATGGTTTGCAGTTGTTTATTACTGTTTACGCATATTTTTTTTCCTGTTACTGGAAAATAATTCCTCATTATTTGTGTTTTTACTTTGTAAACTTTACATAAACACAGAATGATTTGAAGACAGAAATAGATTAGTAACCTCAGTCTTATACTTTTATTACTCATTTTAAATATTGTTTTCAAGTAAATATTTTATAATGAGTACAGATAGTTGAGCAATTTAGTTTCCTATCCTTGGTCCCTTATTATATGCAATTCATTTTAGTTAAGTTGTAGAAAGTAACAATCATTGGTGCTTAATTTGGAGCTGAAAAATAAATAGTGAGGACACTTGTGCAATAAAACCTGTGACTTAAGCATTTTTGCAAAGTTCATATGAGAGGGAGTCAAGCTAAAGTTAGAAAATGGGATTTATTGGAAAATGGAACAACCCTTAACAAAACTGATAATGTCATTTCTCAATGTAGTCTCCAGCCTTCTCAATGCACTTGTGCCACCTGCCTGGAGGTGCTTGGATTCCAGCAGAATAAAAGTTTTTTTCCTTGGGCAAATATAAACACTCCTTTTCAATCATGGTGGCTATTTAATATCTCTGGCTATTTCAGTATGTCCCATTATGTAAAGACTAAAGAAGGCCGAAGCAAATTAAATCAAAATAGTTTTTGGTTACTGACTACTGATAGAAGTTATAAACTGATAAAGTAAATAATTATGGAACCTCCGTCTATGTCAATATCAAACATTATAGAAGTGTTTAATATTAAATAACCTGTTGATGGTGGTTGACCTGTTTTATTATAATGATAGGTTTTATAGATATCTGAAAAAACCCCTGATTTTTCTGGCTAGGTACAGCTCTTGCTCAGCTCAGGACTTCAAAGTACCACTGAGAATGGTGAAGTCAGAACAGTATATTACTTAAACACCCTGCAAGCCATTTGGGAGACATAACACATGCTTCTTTAGAAAGGCAAGTAATATTTAAAACAGCCATTCTGTACAGTAGTTTTCTTCTTCATTCCAGTACAAGAGCATCTTTAGATCTTTTCAGGAAAATTTTTATCCTCAGGTCAAAAAGCTCTTAGACAGTCACTTATACTACTAACTACATGATTGTTTCTTAGATATATGGCAGTAAAAAAGTACTCCTTTTGATGTGCAAAACACTTCAGATAGGGTCCTTTTTCTGTTTGCAATTTCAGAGTTTATTTTCAGCTCAGCAATGGAATGGGGAAAATTGGAAAAATACATTAATGGAACTCTCTCATAAGTTAGTTTAGGGACAGCTGTTCAGAACAATGAGTACTCTCACTCAGACAACTGGCATTTAATAGAATTCAATAATGTTCTTCACATCCGAGGAAGGCTCAGATGTCTTCAACAGCAGGTCTCTGGTTCAGTCCACAGCATCCTGAAAGACAGAAGCCTAATGAAACATTCAAAGTAGGAGCGGCTGCAGAAAAGTTGTGTGCTTCTTAGAGGTTTTATCTATTGTGAAAGCCTACCAATGACTGGAGCTGTGGGTTATATTTTCTGTAGCTGCTTTAGCTGAAATTACTTTCTCAAGTATGTTTCTTTATGCAAATGTTTCTGCAGAAGCTGACTCGGAAGAAGCATTTTGCATAGTGGTGGGTAGTTGTGTTCTCTGCTGCATGCTGTCCTAAAAACCAGGCAAAGAGTTCATCCCAGTCCCAATATTTGTTCTGTTCAATGCATGATTCAATTGTTATTTTTATGTTAATGTTGTCTTTTGTATTTCTTGTTGGCATTATTATTGTCACTAGTCTATAGGAAATATCTCTCTATTATAAAAAAAAAAATCCTGGGAGAGAAAGACGGGAGACAAGACGTGATCTTCACATTAAGATCACGGAAGACACTTAAAAGACCCGCCAGACGAAAGACAATGGCAACGGAGCGTCTCACGGGGACCTTAAACATGAGACTTTGTGCCAAAAGATTGACCCAGAACCATCTCGCGATGACATAGAACATGAGATTCTTGCAAAACACACCGTACTTACAACCAATATCAAATAAGACCACGGGCAGCAAAACACTCAGTTGCGTGATTGTAAGGATTAGAGCACACACAGATCCAGGGCTCTCCGCGCATATAAAGCATATTATGACAATAAGTTATAAATGAAACGACTAAGCGAATAAGAAAGCAGCGTGGAAAAAAAGACTCAAAAGCGTTGGAAAGAAAAAAGAGCAAAAAAGAAAAAGAATAATCTATTTGCAAATTCAGAAAATAAGGAAAGTAATTATCAGCCCGGAACAAGTGGAATTGAAAAAAGCACGTCCAGTCAGGCTCAGAATTAAAAGACAGAGAGTAAAAGACAAAGTAGAACTTCATAATGACATTCACAAATGTTGGCGCTATACACATGTAGAGCAGGTTAGAGATTATGAAAGCAGTGGAATTCGAAAGGCTCAAAAAAAAAAAAAAGTTGGCGTGATACACGTGGAGAAAGTTAAAGAATATGAAAGTAGGAAAATTAGAAAGTATAACAAAAAGAAAGTAAAGATCGCAGTAGCACAAACAAACGGAAATTATTACTCGAAAAAGGGAAAATAATCATCACGAACCAGATGTCATTGAAAAAAGCAGGACGAAGGGAGGTCAGAAATAAACGACAGAGTAGAAAACAAAGTAAAACATCACAAAGAGGTTAAAAAACAAGGTGGCCAAACACATGCAGAGCAGGTTAGAGATAATGAAAATTGGAATTCAAAAGACTCAAAAAAAAACAAAGGCGCGAAACACATGCAGAGCAAGATACAGAATATGAAAGCAGAAAAAAACGACAGTGTCAAAACAAAGAAAGTAAACATCACATTAGCGCAAAAAACAGAGAAATAACGAAAAGGCGAATAGAGATCGAATATATGGACAAAAGGTATGTCAGAAGTACAGTATATAAATATTGTAAGGCTTTGAAGTTTAAGTCAGAGAATTTCAAAAACGTGGTTTACCTTACATGCATTTATTGATTACTTTGAAAAAAAAAATTATTAACTGCTGATTATGTAGATCATTTTGTCTGTGCTAAAATTCCAAACAGAGAAACCTATCCTGAATTATGGTACAAAGTCATTAAACACATGTCTCACTGACCTGATATAAAAGATTCAGCATATTGAGACTCCAAAGATTCCAATATTGTTTTTACAGAAGTTCTGAAATAAAAGTGAAACTAATGAAATAGCAACAATTCAAAGAAAAGAAAATCTTAAAAGTGTGTATCCAGAAAACCAAACGCAGGGGTTGGCGAGCGAAGCAAGCAGGGGGCAAAGCCCCCTAGTGCAAGTAAAAATTTAACTGCACTTCGTACACATAGCAGTGAACTTAACCTGGAATAAATAAGACCATGTTTAAAATGCAAGTGGCATTTAGCAGTGATTGACTTAATCATAGTTAAACATTGTCTTTGTGATATACAGGTTGAGAATTCCTAATCCAAAATTCCAAAATGATCCAAAATCTGAACCAGTTTGAGAGCTGACATGACACCACCTATGTTGCCTCTAATTTTTTATTTTTTTTTTTACTGCAGAGCAACTGTAAACAATTAAACAGATTAATATTTTTTAAACTTTGAACTTGGAAAACTTTGCTTCAATTCAACTGTGGAAAATATGCTTACACCAAAAAAAAATTAATCTATAAAACCTGGCATATGCACATCTCTATTTAATTTACCTTTTAAATCATAATCATCTTCTAAATGTGCATACATGAATGTGCTTCAAAACTCTTACAGACATTTCAGATGATTTGTATGTTAATGGAATGTCACTGCGTACAGCAACTTCATTCTTGCAAGGTTCCCTTAGTGTAGTAGGCCTTTTAGTGCTATAAATGACTCCAATTACACGTGGAAAAGCGGACATTGCTGCAAATTGCCATTTTATGTTGGAACCGCCATCTTATCGTGGTGGAGGGGTTTGCATGTCCCAATGATCCTAGAAGCTCTGTTGTCTGGGGCTCACCACCTATGGGAGGGGCCAAGAAGGTTGGGTGCAGTTTGAGTTGGGTGGTGGCCGAAGGCGGGGACCTTGGCGGTCCGTTCCTCGGCTATAGAAGCTGGCTCTTGGGATGTGGAATGTCACCTCTCTGAAGGGGAAAGAGCCTGAGCTAGTGCGCGAGGTTGAGAGATTCCGGCTAGATATAGTCGGGCTCACCTCGACGCACAGCTTGGACTCTGGAACCAATCTCCTTGAGGGGCTGGACTCTCTACCACTCTGGAGTTGCCCCCTTTTTGGACTCCCTGGAGGGGGTGCTAGAGGGCAAACCTTTTTGGGGACTCCTTCGTACTGCTGGGAGACTTCAGTGCTCACGTGGGCAATGACAGTGAGACCTGGAAGGGCGTGATTGGGAGGAATGGCCCCCCCTGATCTGAACCCAAGTGGTGTTTTGTTATTGGACTTCTGTGCTCGTTACAAATTTTCCATAAAGAACACCATGTTCAAGCATAGGGGTGTTCATATGTGCACTTGGCACCAGGACACCCTAGGCCTCAGTTCGATGAATGACTTTGTGGTCGTGTCGTCAGACTTGCGGCTACATGTCTTGGACACTCAGGTGAAGAGAGGGGCGGAGCTGTCAACTGATCACCACCTGGTGGTGAGTAGACTTCGATGGTGGGGGAGGATGCCGGTCAGGCCTGGTAGGCCCAAACGTGTTGTGAGGGACTGCTGGGAACGTCTGACAGAGTCCCCTGTCAGAAGTAGCTTCAACTTCAACCACGTCCCGAGGGAGGTGGGGGACATTGAGTCTGAATGGGCCATGTTCCATGCCTCTATTGTTTAGGCGGCTGACCGTAGCTGTGGCTGTGCCTGTCGTGGCAGCAATCCCCGAACCCATTGGTGGACACCGGTGGTGAGGGATGCCGTCAAGCTGAAGAAGGAGTCCTACAGGACCCTTTTGTCCTGTAAGACTCTGGAGGCAGCTAATAGGTGCCGGCAGGCCAAGCGGAATGCAGCTTCAGTGGTTGCTGAGGCAAAAACTTGGGAGTGGGAGGAGTTTGGGGAGGCCATGGTGAACGACTTTCGGACAGCTTCGAGGAGATTCTGGTCCACCGTCCGGCATCTCAGGAGGGGGAAGCAGTGCAGTGTCAGCACTGTATATGGTGGAGATGGTGCACTGCTGACCTCGACTCAGGACGTTGTGGGTCGGTGGGGGGAGTACTTTAAAGACCTCCTCAATCCCACTAACATGCCTTCCAATGAGGAAGCAGAGCCTGGGGACTCGGAGGTGGGCTCCCCCATCTCTGGATCTGAGGTCTCCGAGGTGGTCAAAAACGTCTTGGTGGCAGGGCCTCGGGGGTGGATGAGATACGCCCAGAGTTCCTCAAGGCTCAGGATGTTGTAGGACTTTCTTGGTTGACACGTCTCTGCAACGTCGCATGGACATCGGGGACAGTGCCTCTGGATTGGCAGACCGGAGTGGTGGTCCCCCTCTTTAAGAAGGGGGACCGGAGGGTGTGTTCCAGCTACAGAGGGATCACACTCCTCAGCCTCCCTGGAAAAGTCTATTCGGGAGTTCTGGAGAGGAGGGTCTGTCCGATAGTTGAACCTCAGATTCAGGAGGAACAGTGTGGTTTTCATTCTGGTTGCGGAACAGTGGACCAGCTCTGCACCCTTAGCAGGGTCCTGGAGGGTGCAAGGGAGTTTACCCAACCAGTCTACATGTGTTTTGTGGATTTGGAAAAGGCGTTCGACCGTGTCCCTCTGGGAATCCTGTGGTGGGTGCTCCGAAAGTATGGGGTACCAGACCCCCTGATAAGGGCTATTCGGTCCCTGTACAACCGGTGTCAGAGCTTGGTCCACATTGCCGGCAGTAAGTCAAACCCGTTTCCAGTGAGAGTTGGACTTCGTCAGGGCTGCCCTTTGTCACCGATTCTGTTCATAACTTTTATGGACATAATTTCTAGGCGCAACTAGGGTGTTGAGGGGCTCCGGTTTGGTCGACTCAGGATTGGGTCACTGCTTTTTGCAGATGATGGTGTCCTGTTTGCTTCATCAGGCCGTGATCTTTAGCTCTCTCTGAATCGATTTGCAGCTGAGTATGAAGCGGCTGGGATAGGAAACAGCACCTCCAAATCCGAAACCATGGCCCTCAGTCAGAAAAGAGTGGAGTGCTTTCTCAGGGTTGGGAGCGAGATCCTGCCCCAAGTGGAGGAGTTCAAGTATCTTGGGGTCTTGTTCATGATTGAGGGAAGAATGGAGCATGAGAGCGACAGGTGGATCGGTGCGGTGTCTGCAATGATGCGGGCTCTGCATTGGTTTGTCGTGGTGAAAAAGGAGCTGAGCCATAAGGCAAAGCTCTCAATTTACCAGTCGATCTATGTTCCTACCCTCACCTATGGTCATGAGCTATGGGTAGTGACTGAAAGAACGAGATTTCGAATACAAGCGGCTGAAATGAGTTTCCTCCGCAGGGTGTCTGGGCTTTCCCTTAAAGATAGGGTGAGAAGCTCAGTCATCCGGGAGGGGCTCAGAGTAGAGCTGCTGCTCCTCCACATCGAGAGGAGTCAGATGAGGTGGCTTGGGCATCTGATCAGGATGCCTCCTGGACGCTTCCCTGGTGAGGTGTTCCGGGCATGTCCAACCGGGAGAAGACCCAGGACATGCTGGAAGGACTATGTCTCCCGGCTGACTTGGGAATGCCTCGGGATTCACCCGGAAGAGCTAGAAGAAGTGGCTGGGGAGAGGGAAGTCTGGGCATCTCTGCTCAAGCTGCTGCCCCCGCGACCCGACCTTGGATAAGCGAAAGAGGATGGATGGATTATGGAAAAGCATGTTGTTTTATGCATGTACACCCACACCATACACAAACTGAATGTAGCACGTAATGGTCAGTTAGCAGCTTCCAGCATAGCAGATATGATGGAGTGAATGCTAGATGAGATGATCTGTTGGCCAGTTCCCTGAGAAGTGACAGCGCATAGTCAAAATAAACTGAATGAAAAAACAAAAAAGCTCTTCAGTACATATACTCATCATTGGCACTCCTAAAAGGGAACTACAATAGGGTTGTACATCATATTCGTCATTTTTGAGGTTTGCTGTTTGTCATGTCAACACACTTTATAATAACGGCTCGGCTGAATCACTGTGCACGATAGTTGTCATTTAGTTTTTTTGGCTGTGTTTCTCTTCTTGATTATGTGTGTCCACAAGATATCTTATTATGTATATGTGCATATTCTAAAATCGGAAAATATTCAAAATACTTCTGGTCCCAGATATTTCAAATTAGGGATACTCAATCTGTATATACACAATATGCACATACAAGAAAACATACAGCATTTGTTATTATGTCTGGCTGTTTGATAAACTTATGACCACTAGATAGAAATTCTATGAAAACACTGAAACTACAAGTGTAAAATGAAATGGTCATGTACCATTTGTTAGAAGGGAAAAGCAAGGAAATCAATTCTATGGAAAGGCTTTTGTCTTTAATAATCTGGTTTACTTTTCTAATGTAGTGTGTGCTATAGATGCCCTGAACAAAGTGTCACTTTGTGTCATTAATGTTATACCTGCAGCCTTCATTGCTTTATGATCTTGAGCTGAACAGGTGACATATACCAGAGTGTTATGTAGCCAGTAAGAATTGACTCCACTGCGCACTAAACAGGTAGAAAAATCTCGGGTTTATCAGGAGTTTTGAGGAAGTAGTGGAAATGGTGAGCCTTCTTAACAACAGCTGACATGTGCTGTCCTTTTATTTTATACCAGCCATGTGTCCTGTTATTAAGACATTATTAATTATTTTGCTCTAAACTACTATTGACATCAGTGACATTTTATTCAAAATTGTTACACAACAATAACATGTAGTTATTTGTAGATTCAGTAAACAATTTGTTTGTAGTTCATCTAAGGGAAAAACTAATCTGTATAGTGCAAGGACCATTTCTCTTTCAGCTTCTGTGCAGTTGGCTTTGATGATTGGTACTGCACCGGCTTATGTGGAATTTTGACTTTTTTTGCCCATCCTTGATCTCGTTTATATTCAGTTGTGTATTTTGGCACCTCCTGTAATGCTTGAAGAAGACAAAGCACACTTTCAGTTAGAGGTTAGTGCAAGGATCTTTAAATGTTTCATTCACTACGGCTTTGGTACTTGTTTCTGGATAAGTCGGTGTGTTCACCTATGTCCTAGTATAATGCCTCTGCATGCTTCAGTCACATTTCATGCTGTCTCCCGATCTCCCTGAAGTCATAATGCATATCTGTATGAGCCAGAATAAAATGACGAGGAGCACCAGCAGATTGAAGCTGAGAGAAAAGAAAATTTGAGAGCAAAGGAGGAAAATAGGCAGCCTGGAGGTACAAAAAGGCTTGAGACAACTAGTGAGGAAACTTCTAATTATTGCAGTTACTTTAAGGAAGCTGATGGAAACATAAAAAATGAAACCTTTTTTTTTTTTTGTTCAAATTTTATTTTCACAATCCTTAATACTTGCATTTTCAAAGTATTTGGTAGAAAGGCAGTGTTGCAATATGCATTATCACACACATGCCTTGTTTTGTGCAGTTTTACTTCCTTTTTTATATGAAAACTTCTTCTATGACAATCACCCTTGAACAAACAAGCAAACAGTGTATAATTACCCCAGGAAACGTACTGACACCAATATCATTTTGTTGTCATAAACATATCTCAGAAATAAAGGAAAGGCATGTTTTCAGAAATCAAAACTTGACTCCTCAAGGTGCACATATCTGTTAAGTTTTAAGATTTGTTTTATACTTTGGGACTGATGCCTTTGGAGCAAATTTTAAACTATAAACACAGCTATTGTATTTTTTTAATTTTATTTAAAAAATACTACACTTTAAACACAATAATCTTTGGCAAAATAATGTACACCGTGATTGTAAAAAATAACTTGGGCATGAAAAATACCAAACTTATCTTTTTACTTTGACATTTTATATAAGTTTAACCCCCAACCACTTCTGTTTTACTTCAGCACTATCTTGTGGGTATGTATTCTCATAGATCCAATGATTCTTGCATTTAATCAAGCATATAAATATGCTATATAAGTTCGTGAGTATGAGCTGTGCTCTGCACAAGCACAGTTCTTGCATTTTTTTTATTATGGGCAGTCATTGATATTCTTCTCATGTCTGAAATGTCTGTTTCAGTCCCACTATAAAGATTTTTTTAAGATCCTTCTAATATTACCAATTATCCATGAGAGTTACAGGTGTATATGTTGAAACATTATTTGGAATACAATCTATTCAACTTCCCTAAAAAGATGCAACATTTTAATAATCATCAAAACTATCATCTCCAAAGGATAATTTCAAATGGTAAACAACTGGTGAAAAGATATTTTCAAGGTACTTCCTTGACAGCTGAAATAGTCACAGTATGAAATCAGTATTTATTTCAGAACTGTTGTATTTTAGTCTTTCGGTTCAAAAGTACACAAATTTTGATCATTTCCTTCTTGTGAAATCATTATGCATAAGTGAATTAGGACATACATATGAATATTTTGAAATTAAATGTAACCAATGCTATCAAAAATCATCCACCCTCTCATCCATTCATTTTCCAACCTGATATATCCACTTCAGGGTCTTAGTGAGTTGGTGCCAGTTGCTGCAGCATCAAGTATACTTAAGTATATAACCATGGATAAGGAATCAGTCTGTCATAAGGTTCTTTCGCACACAGACCCAAACACATTTCGAATTGAGCCAGTTTTAGAGCCTCCAGTGGACCTAACACATGAAACTTTGCAAGGTGAAATGAAAAGAAAAATAGCTGAAATAGCACCCTGTAAACTGAGTGAGAACTGGAGAACTCTGCAGTTTAAGTCACAAGGCCAGGATTTTGATCTTGTCTCCTGGCTCTGTGAGATGATACTACTACCCACTGTACCATCGTGTAGCTAAATATTTCTCTTTCTCTGTAACACTCAAAGACAATATTAAACGTAATATTATGCAAACTTCACTAGAGTACATAACTTCTCTATAAGGGAAGAGTATTTATGCTTATTATGTACAACAAAATTTTAAGAAGTATGTGGTTTAAGATACTGTTATATTTTCTCTTTCCTTTCCTTCAAATGTTTTTGAAGCCTTTGATGCTGTAGGGAAAATTAATATAATTGATGATGGATTAATTTTAAGTTAAATTTAAAAAATTAAAATGAAACATATTATAATAGTCATTAGTTTTTGTTTTTTTTTAAATATTTTTCTGATCACAGGAATAAGCTTCTGGAGGGTGCCTCATGAATTGATTGAATGTTGGACACTAGAAAGACGAACTTTACTGGAGAGCAAAGAACCTCTTCTTCTAATAAACAAAAGGTATGGCTTATGCAAAAGTATTTGTTCAATTAATCTTTATTAGTACAGGTAAAATTCCGTTTGAACAACGAATATCTTTACAATGAAATTTTCATTGCAACAAAGTATTTTTATGGTCCCGACAGTTTCCCCATATGATGCGAGTCTATAGAAATCTTGTTACTACAAAGTACATTCAGCAGATACTTTCATTACAATTAAGTACCCAAAAGACCTTGAAATGCCTGAATGACTCATCCACAGATCAGCTAGTTCTGTGACCGCAGCTCAGTTGTGCACAACAATCCCCCAAACAGAAACATTGTATATTTTTTTTTTCTTTCTTCAAACTTTCCTCGTACTGTTTTTTTTTTTTTTGCCTTTTTTGTTTCCTGCGGTTTTCAGTGATACCTTTTGCTTATTGCTCGTCAACATTTGAAAAACATCCATTGGAATTTAACTCATTGTCCCCCTCCTATAGAAACGTCAGACATGAAAAAACAATAACAGTTCATATTAGGCAAAAAAAACTTTACATTTTTACAGCTCTCGATTGCGGCAAAAAGAAAAAAGACATTGCCAGTGAATTCAGAATTTCGCCATCGACGCTGTCAACTTTCTTGAAAGACCAATCAAAAAAAGAAGAAAAATCTCAGGTTGTAAATGTACGTGAACTGCTGCATTTGAAGACATCGAAAAAGCAGTTTTTATGTGGTTCAGTGATGCTCGTTCAAGAAACATTCCTATTAATGCAGCTCTCATTCAAAAAAATGCGAGGTTTGTAAACTGTCTTGGGACCTTCCCCAACTAGACAGCACGCCGAAGAGCGTCCCAAAGTCTGATCTCCGTGTCAATAGAAGACTGTTTATCTGTTGCCGGGGCAACAGCAGGCTCAAAGCTATGCTGCATCTCTCCGCCAAAGCAAACAGAAAAGATATCGATGGGTGATACAAGGAACATTGTAAATACATGTAACAGTATTATTTGATCACTGATCTGAGCACGGCCCTGCCTGACTGTCTGTGTATAGCAGAGTGGCAGATCACGCTACAATAAATAAGTGTGCAGTTCGTGTTTCAAACTGAATAAAGCTGGTTTTGCTAAAGTACTGAGACTAAGCCTCGTGTTTTGGGGTGCAAGACAGGGACTTAACCCCTATCTTTTATGATTTGCTTCTGTATTGCATCACTGCAGTGCTATGAGCCTGTTGTTGCCCTGCCCCGGCAACGGACAAACAATCTTCCACAGACACTGCAATCGCACTTTGGGACGCACTTCAGCATGTCGTTCCTGTTGGGTGGGGAGTGGGGGCGTCTCAAAAGAGTTCAGAAACCTCACAATATGAAGAAGAAAAGGATGATTCTGCTCCTGATTGATAACTGTGCTGCCCACATCATGCTTCCACATTTAGATAATGTTTGCGTTGAATTCCTCCCACCCAGTTGCACAACAGTGCTTCAGCCATTGGATTTGGGCATCATTCGTACCCTGAAAGTGTATTATCGCAAGGAAATGCTGAGAAAAATTCTCGTCGGCATAACTTGTAGGCAGGAGGAGATTAAAATTAACACGAAAGAAGCTATTGAAATTATTGCAAACGCCTGGGCACAAGTTAAAGAAAGCACTATAGTAACAAATACAGAACCTCATTACAACCAAATATTTTTTTGGTCCCTGGGAGTTCGTTATAACGGAATTTTACCTGTATTTTTCATAATAATTACATTTGTAAAACCCCATTTCCGAAGAAGTTGGGACAGGATTTAAAATGTAAAAAAAAAATCAATAGCAATGGTTTATAAAATGTCCTTTACACATATCCAATTCAAAATAGTACCAAAACAAGATACTGTATGTGTTATTTAACTAATCAACTTAATTCATTCTAAAAGAGATACTTGGAACGCATTCCATAAAAGTTGAGACAAGAGTGTTTTACCACTGTGATGCTATATATCTCTCCTTTTAAAAACATTCAATAATTGTTTTGGGAACTAAAGACCCTAATTGCTGTGATGTTGAAAGCGGGATTTTTTTCACATTCTTGCTTTGTATAGAACATCAGCTGCTGAACAGTCCTGAGTTGAAATATTTTTCGCTTTAATGTGCCACACATTTTCAGTGGCAGACAGGACTGTAGGCAGGCCAGTCTAGCACCTACACTATCCGACAGTGAAGCCACACTGTTGTACTATGTGCTGAATGTAGTCTGTCGTTATCTTGAAGGACATCCCTAAAAATGACATCTAGATGGCAGTAATATGTTGCTTCAAAATTGTATGCACTTTTCAGCTTTAAAGGTGCCTTCATACTGTGGTTGTACACGTTTTCCTTGCCATGGACACTAACACTCCCCTTTTAACACGGCAGAAGTTGGCTTTTTGAACTTTGCATTGGTAACAATCGGGATGATCATTTTTACTCTTTGACCCGGAGAACACAATGTCCATTTCCTTCAAAACCAAGCTGAAGGGTAGGCTTGTCAGACCAAAGAACACATTACAACTTTGCATCAGTGCATCTCAGGTGAACTTTAGCCCAAAGAAGTCACCTGCGTTACTGGATGTTGGTAACGTATGAGTTCTGTTTTGCGTAGTATAGTTTTAGCTTGCAACAAACTATGTTTACTGACAATGGCTTTGTGAAGTACTCTCAAGCCTATGTGGTTACTACATTCATTACAAAAGAATGTCATTATTTTTTTATGCAGTACTGCTCTCTGATTGTTTGAAGATCACAGGCATTTAGAATTGTTTTGTGACCTTGCCCTTTTCGCAGTCTGATTTCCATAGATTCTGTGAGTCTCTTAATGATGTTATGTACCGGAGATGGCAAAATCCCTAGACTCATTGAGAAACGTTATTTGTAAACTGTTCAACTATACACTTGTGTAGTTTTGTGCAAAGTGTCTATCCTTAACCCATCCTGGCTTGTTGTTTCCTTTAGGGGGCAATATAGCTTCCTAATTGGAATAAGTTCTTTTATAATTGCAGCGTTTTAAGTAACCGAAAAATATAGAGATATGATATTAAAAGGCGATATTCTTCCCACAGTGATATGGCGGTAAAAATCACATAAGAGAAAATAACTTAGCTTTCTTTACTGACGATTTACGCGGCATTACTGACGGAGGAAGCTATAGCATGACAATACCAAGGTGGGAGCTTGGTGTATACAGTCTGCTGTTTTTCCATCGTTACACTGAAAGGATTTTCGGGACGAATGACAATATCACTCATTCGTCTGTCAGCTTCAAAGTGTTTGGCTGCTGTCCAAGTATTTCTACTGTCTTCTCCACGTGTAGGCCCTTCTTTGGTTTCCAAACAAGGAAAGGAAAGGATTCAATTTCATCTCTAACATACAGGAATAGTATAATGCCTATTTTTGCAGTTGTCCCCTTTACTCTCCAAATGCTGACTAGCAGTTTCTAAATGCTGACAGCCCCAGTGTGCTAACTTTGGCCTGCACAAGTGAATTTATAAAATATAGTGATACCTTGAGATACAAGTTTAATTCGTTCCGTGACTGAGCTCATAAGTCAAAATGCTTGTATCTCAAATCAGTTTTCCCCATTGAAATGAATTGAAATAAGATTAATTTGTGACAGCCCCCAAAAAAACCACCCCAATTTTTTGTTAAATGTTTTTCAACATAAGAAAAATATATTTATAATGAACAAATATTGTATACAAACAAAGTAAAACCTAATACATAAAAGAGAATCTAAAGAAATAAACAGATATTGGCGAAGCCGATTAGCGTATTGTAATGTTTTTTTCTTTCACTTCACTTTTGCTTAACTTAATTTTCTTCTTCACTAGTTTTTTTCTTTTTTGCCACGCTTTCGTCACTTTTATTTGCAGGGCGTTTCAATAGAAACCTGTCCAAGGAACTTTGTTTAGTCCTCCCCTTTAGAATGTTTCTAAAATGAGATAGGCAAGTGTCATTAAATAGCGCCGCTGCATGATCAGTTTCTTTTCAATAAAGTCAAGCATTAGGCAAGTGTTGTTAAATAGCACCGCTGCACGATCAGTTTCTTTTCAATAGTCAAGTGTTAGGCAAGTGTCATTAAATAGCGCCGCTATACGATCAGTTGTAACTTTTTCAGGGTGTTTCTTTTCTTTAAAGTTCGAAACTTTTTCCCACATTGCAAACACTTCCTTAATCTCACTTTAAGAGATAACCTCCTCCGCAATACCGATCTCCTGCAGAACCTCAGTATGTTGCTGCGTCTGTAGTTCTGTCAACTCCTCTGTCGTCAGTTCCTTGGAATGTGCGGGGACATGCTCTTTGATGGATCGTATTTCAAATTTTGGCTCGTAACTCAAGACAAAAAATTGACCTAGTGACGGCTCGTATCTCAAAAAACTCGTACGTTGGGGCACTCGTATCTCAAGGTACCACTGTAATTTCTTGTACAGAGCACAATGACATTAAACTTACATTCTTGTTATACTTGTAAACAACAGAGCCTCTTGTGGATTCTTCTTTTATACCCAGTCATGAAAGCATGTCCTATATACCTGTGGAAACTTCCAAACAGATTTTTTTACACATTCCACAGGTAGATAGGAACTTGTGCTAACTTTTGTGGAGCATGTGTCAAACTCGAAATTAACTTGTACCTTGTAACTTTGTACTGTTTTCAATTAAATATGGTTAAAAGAGATTTTATAAATAACTGCTTTCTGTAAACAAACTTTTATTTGCATTTTACATATTGTCCCAATTTTTTTGGAAATGCAGTTGTATATGGAGAATTCTGCCTTTTGTTCTTTTTTGCCAAGTTATGAAAATGTATAGATGGACAGTCACAAATCATTTAGCAAAACTATTAATGTCAATTCTAACTAAGTAATATACTGTTGTCTACATACACTGTAATTACTCTGAAATAGTCTTCTAAGTACAGTGCAGCTAGGCATTATTTCCATGCATTTACTACAGTCATATGAAAAAGTTTGGGAACCTTTCTTAATTGTTTGGATTTTTGTTTATCATCAATACTTAGCTGTGCCTCCTCTTGCAAATATAACAGCCTCTAGACACCTCCTATAGCATTTGATGAGTGTCTGGATTCTGGATGGAGGTATTTTTGACCATTCTTCCTTACAAAATCTCTCCAGTTCAGTTAAATTTGATGGCTGACGAGCATTTACAGCCTGCTTCAAATCATCCCATAGATTTTCGATGATATTCAAGTCAGGGGACTGTGACGGCCATTCCAGAACATTGTACTTCTCCCTCTGCATGAATGCCTTTGTAGATTTCGAACTGTGTTTTGGGTCATTGTCTTGTTGGAATATCCAACCCCTGCGTAACTTCAGCTTTGTGACTGATGCTTGAACATTATCCTGAAGAATTTGTTGATGTTGGGTTGAATTCATCTGACCCTCAACATTAACAAGGGCCCCATTCCCTGAACTAGCCACACAGCCCCACAGCATGATGGAACCTCCACCAAATTTGACAGTATGTAGCAGGTGTTTTTCTTGGAATGTGGTATTCTTCTTCCACCATGCAAAGCGCTTTTTGTTTTGACCAAATAACTAAATTTTTGTCTCATCAGTCCAAAGCACTTTGTTCCAAAATGAATCTGGCTTGACTAAATGAGCATTTGCATACAACAAGCGACTCTGTTTGTGGCATGAGTGCAGAAAGGGCTTCTTTCTCATCACCCTGCCATACAGATGTTCTTTGTGCAAATGGCGCTGAATTGTAGAACGATGTACAGATACACCATCTACAGCAAGATGTTCTTGCAGGTCTTTGGAGGTGATCTGTGGGTTGTCTGTAACCATTCTTACAATCCTGCGCATATGCCGCTCCTGTATTTTTCTTGGCCTGCCAGACCTGGGTTTAACAGCAACTGTGCCTGTGGCCTTCCATTTCCTTATTACATTCCTTACAGTTGAAACTGACAGTTTAAACCTCTGAGCTTTTTGTAGCCTTCCCCTAAACCATGATACTGAACAATCTTTGTTTTCAGATCTTTTGAGAGTTGCTTTGAGGATCTCAATGCTGTCATTCTTCAGAGGAGAGTCAAAGGGAAGCACAACTTGCAATTGACCACCTTAAATATCTTTTCTCATGATTGGACACACCTGTCTATGAAGTTCTAGGCTTAATAAGCTAATCGAACCAATTTGGTTTTGCAAGTAATCAGTATTGAACAGTTGCATGCATTCAAATCAGCAAAATTACAAGGGGACCCAAATTTCTGCACAGCCAGTTTTTCACATTTGATTTAATTTCATACAACTAAATACTGCATCACTAAAAATCTTTGTTCAGAAAACACCCCAGTACTCAAATGTTCCTAGGAAATGAAAGACATACCACTGTTATCTTTTTTGTTGAAAGTACAGTAAATTATTATGCAGGCTGAGAGGGGTTCCCAAAGTTTTTCATATGATTGTATGTAGCTACAGCAATTGAGCACATAAGTACCCAATATACAGTGGGTACGGAAAGTATTCAGACCCCCTTCAATTTTTCACTCTTTGTTATATTGCAGCCATTTGCTAAAATCATTTAAATTAAATTTTTAATGTACACACAGCACCCCATATTGACAGACAAAAAAAGAATTTTTGAAATTGTGGCAGATTTATTAAAAAAGAAAAATGGAAATATCACATAGTCCTAAGTATTCAGACCCTTTGCTGTGACACTCATATATTTAACTCAGGTGCTTTCCATTTCTTCTGATCATCCTTGAGATCACCTTCATTTGAGTCCAGCTGTGTTTGATTATACTGATTGGACTTGATTAGGAAAGCCACACACCTGTCTATATAAGACCTTACAGCTCACAATGCATGTCAGAGCAAATGAGAATCATGAGGTCAAAGGAACTGCCTGAAGAGCTCAGAGACAGAATTGTGGCAAGGCACAGATCTGGCCAAGGTTACAAAAAAATTTCTGCTGCACTTAAGGTTCCCAAGAGCACAGTGGCCTCCATAATCCTTAAATGGAAGACATTTGGGACGACCAGAACCCTTCCTAGAGCTGGCCGTCCGGCCAAGCTGAGCTACCAGGGGAGAAGAGCCTTGGTGAGAGAGGTAAAGAAGAACCCAAATATCACTTTGGCTGAGCTCCAGAGATGCAGTCAGGAGATGGGAGAAAGTTGTAGAAAGTCAACCATCACTGCAGCCCTCCACCAGTCAGGGCTTTATGGCAGAGTGGCCTGTCGGAAGCCTCTCCTCATTGCAAGACACATGACAGCCCGCATGGAGTTTGCTAAAAGACACCTGAAGGACTCTGAGATGGTGAGAAATAAGATTTTCTGGTCTGATGAGACCAAGATAGAACTTTTTGGCCTTAATTCTAAGCGGTATGTGTGGAGACAACCAGGCACTGCTCATCACTTGTCCAATACAGTCCCCACAGTGAAGCATGGCGGTGGCAGCATCATGATGTGGGGGTGTTTTTCAACTCCAGGGACAGGACGACTGGTTGCAATCGAGGGAAAGATGAATGCGGCCAAGTACAGGGATATCCTGGACAAAAACCTTCTCCAGAGTGCTAAGGACCTCAGACTGGGCCGAAGGTTTACCTTCCAACAAAACAATGACCCTAAGCACACAGCTAAAATAACGAAGGAGTGGCTTCACAACAACTCTGTGACTGTTCTTGAATGGCCCAGCCAGAGCCCTGACTTAAACCCAACTGAGCATCTCTGGAGAGACCTAAAAATGGCTGTCCACCAACGTTTACCATCCAACCTGACAGAACTGGAGAGGATCTGCAAGGAGGAATGGCAGAGGAACCCCAAATCCAGGTGTGAAAAACTTGTTGCATCTTTCCCAAGAAGACTCATGGCTGTATTAGCTCAAAAGGGTGCTTCTACTAAATACTGAGCAAAGGGTCTGAATACTTAGGACCATGTGATATTTCAGTTTTTCTTTTTTAATAAATCTGCAACAATTTCAAAAATTCTTTTTTTTGTCTGCCAATATGGGGTGCTGTGTGTACATTAATGAGGGAAAAAATTAATTTAAATGATTTTAGCAAATGGCTGCAATATAACAAAGAGTGAAAAATCGAAGGGGGTCTGAATACTTTCCGTACCCACTGTACAAGGATAAATCAAAAAGTAACGGCAATTTGAAAATGACATGCTAATCGCAACAGATAAAAGCTGATGCAATACAACACGTTCACAATGACTTATGGGTGGTTCAGACGCGCATTGTGCAGCAGTTTCCCATTAATCTAATTGAAGCAAAGTACAGATGAACATTGACACTCCACTGTGTGATTGCACCATTATTGAACAATGCGCCATGGTGAAATTTCTTTGGGAGCACAAATGAAACCTGCTGAAATTCACCAAAGGATATTGGCTCAGTACAGAAAGTGAAAACAGCATGACTCAACTAAAAGTTTATAATGGATTGAAAAGTTTAAAGCAGGAAGAACAAGTGTAACCAACGAAGCTCAATCTAGTTGACCGTCAACATCACTCACACAAGCCCACATCGATGTGGTGAACACCTTCATCAGAGAAACCCAAAGGATGATGTTTTCTGCTGCTGCTGCACATTTGAATATCAGCTATGGATTTGCACATGCCATAGGGCATGATGACTTGAGGTAAGTTTTTAACCAAACAGCTTACCAATCTGCACAAGCCTCCATCCTTCGATAAATTTCAGCATGTTTCACTCCCTCTGCCAAAAGAAATCTCACTAAGGCATGTTGTTCAACTATGGTGCAATCCCGCAACGGAGCCTCCACGTTCATTGGACCTTGGTTTCAATTAGTCTAACGGCAGAGCACTGTGCTGTGTGTGTTAGAACTACCCATAAGCCATCATGAACGTGTTGTATTGTGTCACATTTTATCCGTCACACTTACTACATCATTTTTAATTTGCCTTTACATTTTGATTTGCCCTTTAATTTGCAGTCTCACTGCAGGCAGACATGTAATTACAAAGTAGTTATGCTCTAGACAGGTTTTTTAAGGGCAGATTCCAATACCAGTTTTTTTTTGTTTTCTTTTCCTTTGTCCTTTAAACATTTTGATTACACTAAGGTTTTACATAAGCAAATGTGTAGAAACCTTATATTGGTGTTATCTGTGTTACTGTGTTATCTGTTCATTTTTACTTGCAAAATGAAATTCTGTAGTCGCATTGTTCAATGACCATAAAAATACAAAATTAATAAAATCCCCTTAAAATAATTTTTTAACTAATGAAATATTTATTTTATGTACACAATTTTTTTTGTAATGCAAATGGCATAAAAGAAAATAATATGGGTGTCATAATTACAAGCCACAATTCTAGCAAAAATGTTCATTAGATGTTATCAACAAGATACAAGGCTAACATGCTTAACAAGTTTATACATAAAATGAACAAATTTAGCTTTTAAACCAACAAGCCTATTGTTTACTAAGCAGTGAAGACAAATTCTTCTTCTTTATCTGTTCTTTACCTAATTCAGAATGTGAGCTGCTTTTCTAAATAAAAGCTTGCCTACTGTCCACATTCAAACAAGAAGTGCCCACTTTAATAAAAGGACAAAATGAAAATGGTCTGAACTCATTAAAGCAGCTACTCCTTTAATGTCTGATGAAGACAAGCCTCTTTTCCTCCAAGTTCAGCTGGATAGCATATACATCTGACATTCCTCTCCATGCATAGGACAACTCCTCAGATTCCATTTTTTCAGTTTATTACTATTCTTTAATGTAAAAGCAAATATTCTGGTCTTCCTAAAGTCTAAATTACTGTTCTTTCTGTTTAAATGAAGTTCCAGAAGCAAACCACTAAGTTACCATAAAGCTTAGAAAAGCAGTTTCTGAAAAACTGGCTTCTGAGATCAATATATTGATCATTGATCAAGTCATTTGGAGTTGAAATCGGCTGACTTCGATCAGCAGTTCAAAGCATCACAAGTAATTACATTGTAAATACAATGTAATGAGAAAAAAATTGTTTAAGGTATTGCCCAGTTTACATTATAGTAGATGAATAAAGGAAATATTTAAAACCAGTTTCTTAGCTGTTGTCATATATTCTGTGTTCATGTGCTTACATTAGTTGCCATGATCTTTAGTTTTTGGCCCTCTTAAAGCAGACTGGTTAAACATATATTTTAAGCTGGAGAAAAAAAACAATGAACAAAGCTATAGTAATAATTTTAAAAATTCAAAGAAATTTATATAGATGAAAATGAGTAATTGAATTCAAGATATTATTTTGATCAACAAAACATTTTAAAAGTTTTGTTTTGATAGTTTATTAATATTTCTGATTTAATAACACTTTTCAGTTTCATTGTTTAACTTTTCAGTTATTTTATTTATTATATACAGTTCCTTTCACTGTGAGCACAACTGAAATTGCTTTGAATGCAGTTATATTGCAATTCATTAAGTAAAATATTTTCTTTTCAATGAAAAAAATGAAGTTTTGGCTGAAAAAAGCAAGGTACCTACCTGACAGAATATTACACAGATAAGAATTAAGTACATTTAAATTTTAGTGTAAAAAAGCCATGAAGGAAAACATAGAGAATGTGCCTAGAGAACAGACATAGCAAGAGAATTTAAAACCTGGGCATATCAAATCTAGAGTTTGACTAAAGCATTCTCTGCAAGTATTTAATTTGTAACTTTGTATACCTTTTACATCTTGCTTTTCTGTATGTGTTTAAATCACATTTAACTTTTTCTAAATAGTTTTTAGTTAAGGAATGCATTAAACTATTTTTCTGCTTTTACTGACAGGTGGTTTTCATGCATGGAAAAAGAAGAGATGGAACCAAGTCCAAAACGTGTTTTTAAGCGCATTACTTTTTCTGGGCCTTCCACCTGTACAGCAATCAAGGTTAAAAACTCTGGAAAAGAACATACTAAAAATGACTTTCCAAACAAGGATTCTGAGGAGAGAGCTCAAAATTCTGTTACAGGCATAACATTTGAAAAATCCAGTAATGGATCTGGGAATGAAAGTCAACCTGGGGTTTCAGGCAAAGGTCTTTCTAATATGGATACAGTGAGGACTAACGTTGCTGGAAGTTTCAACGATTCTGGACCTTCAGGACTGAAAACTCAGAAAAGCAGCCGCCCTATTCGCTTGAAGAGGCCTGCACCTTTCAACAAAGCCAGGACAGTGCAAACTAATGAGGTGTTTGAACTGGAAGGGCAGAAAAAGTCGATATTAATATCAAGTGAGGATCAAGGAGAAAAAGAGCAAATACACATGCAGGAGCAAAGAGATGTGGTAAATGATAGGGATGGAGAGGGCTGATGCATTTGGATCAAGAGGCAGAGGGTTGCATAGTTTGATATTTTTGTCTTTTATCAGCAGACTAAAATTGCTTTTACCTGCTTTGAAATCCATGTAATGTGTTCTTACAGGCTTTGCCTTCAAAGGAGTCGTAAAGCTGTCAAAGTGTGTTTTACAGGTCATTGCTGTGGGTTGGTAATCAAAAGATACATTTAGCATTTTAATACATTTACACAAGAAAAGAAATAAAATGGTAACTTATGGTATTTATGAATAAAAGTACAAAAGGAATGAAATGAATCTTGCAATGCCTGATAATTTAAAATATAACAAATGCTTCAGGTTATTGGTGCACTCATTTGTCTCTCTTAACTGCTACAAACAACTACGGCAGACAGACATGCAAATATCATTTTTATTTTATTTTATTAAAGAAAGAACAAATAATTTGTTCCACGAATATTTTGCACAAAGCAAGAAACATTTCATTATATGCTATTACCTGGAAATATGGTATTTGTGAAAAATGTCACTTTTTTTGTTTTAAAACCCTCAGATATTATCCAGGGTCTGAAATTGCTGCTTACGTTTTTCTTTTTAACAAATAAGCAGTTAGAACAACAACAAAATCATTTTTACCTGGTCAAAACAAGAGACTACTGTTACTTTAGTTGCCATCTAAATTTTAGGAGGCTGTTATGAAATTTTATCACGGCTTGTCTTAGAAAGATTTTTTGGAATGATTTTCAGTTTGCACCTAGTGAAGTGCTTTAAATAATAAGTTTTTGAAATGTACATTTTTTTAGTCAATGTATTTTTGTGTATTTTTATTGATGCTCCTACCACCTGAGTAGACACTAACTGCTACTTTTACGATAATATTGTCAAAACAAAAGTTATCTTGAGTTGAAATCAAACATAAAATTCTCATACCCACTAAATCACCAGAATGGACTGTATTCTTGGTGACGTTAGGTGCTAACCAACCCTTTATGGGATGCCCGACCATCATGAGGGCACTTTGATGCAGGTACCCACATGGGACCAATTCGGAGTCGACAATCCACCTAAGATACGTTTTTTGGGATGTGGGAGAAAAACTGAATTGGGAAAACGCCTTTAAGACTTATTAACATTTGCAGAATTTAATCGGACAGAAACATGGGCTGGGTTTTCAGACCCAGGAATTTTCATTCATAAAGCTGCAGCTCTAGCTGCTGCACCAGCATTTACACATTTTAACATATATCTATCTTACCTAGCAACAATAATAGAAGGACTATTCTTGAAATAGTATTGTGTTATTTGACTTATGAGCAGACCACTGCCATTATTACTTATGTCACTATTTGGTTGTGTGGCAAAGAAGAAACGGAGTGATTTTTAAAGTAATTGTCCTAGATAATTTATTCACAGTATCTTAGTACATCTTCAAGATTGACATTAATACGTGTGTTAAAGCTAAGAGTCTGATGGTTTGCATTTTCCTAACATCTTAAATAGTTTTTAACAGCTGCAGAATTAAATTTGAAAAAAAGACAATGGGGTGAAGTAGGGACATTCATTAGGAAAGTAAAGGCATATAATAGGATATATTTATAAAAATAGAAAGGGTGAAGCATTAACTTCTTGTCAAAAACAGTTCTTTTTCCTGTTATTATCTTTTTTTAAAAACAGATTGTTCCCTGTATCATCATGTCATAGAAATGAAATTTTCCTTGTTAAAGAATACATATAAGACATCTATTGACCCTCTTGAGGTTAAAATGGATTAGAAAGAAGCAGTGGAATTGTATGTACTGTATGTATGTGTTGTTACTAATCACTCATGCCATGAAGTCATTACTAAATGAACCAGTACTGTCATATTATATTTTTTGGAACAAAAATAATCTTACAAAACCAGAACTTTCTATTGTGTTTTTTTTTTTTTGTTCTATTTAAATATTCTAATATTGGTTAACAAGGTTCTCCACTGTGTTCATCATCAGTTCTCAGTCAACCACATCTTTCTGCAGTGATGTTATTTATTGAATTAAAACATGTCACCGGTTCTTGCATCAGATTGAAAAATAGAAACTGATAAATAACAATTTTACTTCTTCCCTTAGTCCAGAAACTGCAGGACTGTTCTGTTTAGCAGCCAGCTTGTATTTTTGTTTCATTCCCTTGGACCTTTCCATCACCATTTTCTGTGTCCATTTGGTCTATAGTATCTGGCTCAAGAGAGACACCGACATTGGCTGGTTTGCCATTCCCCTGCACTCATTCACACACCACACTTACCCACAGTGGGACCATTTAGGTCTTAGTAGTTGGTTTTTCACACCCTGTATAATGTATATTACAGTCATAATGAAGGTTCATGGTCATGTTGTTGCATAGGAAGTCTGAAACCTACAGTTGGTTTTAAATCTTCTTCTCCTCTTATGAATATCGAGTGTAAAAAAAAAAAAAAAAAGAAAATAATTTAATTGATCACGTGGTTATCAGTTAATTTACTTATCTTTTTGATGTATCCATTTTTACTGGCTGCATTTGCCATTGATTAGTCATATGGAGCCAAAGTTATACTGACAGCATCAGGGCAAAGTTGAGATAAACTTGTCCTCCACAGTGGAGTTCATGTCACTCACAGTCCTCAGTCCTTTTCTGAGTAGCTAATCAACACCAATGTGCACATTATTAAAATGTAGTAGTTAGGCAGAGTACCTAGAGAAACCCCATATCTTCAAAAATATGAATGACTTCTAGACTTCCTGTCTTTTTGTCTAATCTTAAGTATACACACTATACATTTACTCTGTTTTTCTTAAGCATTTATCTCTCTGTTGAGCTGGACTCACTTATCACTATGTTTCATAATTATTAGAAAGAACTGGATTATGGGGTCTTTGTATCTGAGATTGTGATTTTATGTCACAGCTGGGTGTATGATGGATCAGACTGGAAGCCTGCTATTCAATGGCAACAGATCTCTTATCATTAGTCAAGTCAATGTTTCATGTGGGGTTTTGTTTGTCATAGTGTTCCTGTTTTTCTTGAGCTTTTGTAAAAGCTTAATTTCCCCCTGGGGACAAAGAAAGTATGATCTTTCTATCTATCTGTCTACATTCAGACATGCCGTCTCTAGGATTTTATCCCATAGTTACAGCTACAGTATGATGTATCGAAACATTTTATTAACCACGGAATTTCTTTAGAATATTGGATGGATAATGCATATTGACTAAAACCCAAATACTTTTCAAAATGGGATTCCGGTATCTTTCGTCTTGCATTCATATTTAGCCATTCCTGTGGTCTGCTTTAGTTACAGCTCACGTTATTGCAGATAACATTCTCATTTTTATTTTGCATTTGCATATCATCTGCAGACATGCATGCAATCCATTAACTCATCCATAGTTCTAGCTTCCTAGCTAACTAATATACTGTACTGTAATGTCACAATTCATCGTCCCTTTACTGTTCTTTGGCACTTTTTCACAGTTGACCAACTTGTAGTTAATGAGAGGTATCCAGAGAACATTTTCACTAAGTGTCAAAAATACTGGAACTTTCTTCTCTTAATAAGGAGCACAGCAGGTCAACTCTAAGGATCTCCTGGACAACTGAGGTCTTAACCTCGTCATATAATTTGGGCTCAACAATCCTGCTGAGGAAATGTATTTCTGTAACTTGTACCCTCAATCTCATTTGAAGGACAGTTCTTGACAAGTGAAGCACATTCTCCCTAATGAATCACATGACTAAAATTATGACCAAAACACCATCCGCTACCACTGTAACTTTAGGTCTTCTTGCATTTCTAACTTTGGACAGAATTGCAAAGAAAACTTGAGGTAAGGAAGCCCTGGGTAATCATGTATAAAACCATAAGCATGTTGAAGTTTTGTTTATGCTCGAAAGAGAAAAACAGTGTACATACAAAAAAGCTCTGATTTTTAAAACCATGTGTGCACCATGTCCTTTTAAAACTCAAATGGACTTAAAACAATGCACTTGTACATTTGCTTTTAGCCAGTCCCCATCACTGCCTGTCAGTAACCATATATAGCTTAAATATGCCTTTTTTTGAAAATTCACAATCTGAATGCTATATAAATGTGCCCGTGTTCCCGAGCAACTTCTTAACTACAAAGCATGGAAGAACAGAGGAAAAATGAAGGAAAATTAAACTTAAGTGAATGTGAACTTGAAGTATTACTGACTGAAGTGGAGAATTGCAAAAACATTTTGTTTGATGGTCTCTCTGTAGGACTCACAAAATGAAAAAAACAAGAGTGGGAGCAGCAGAGTGGACAGAGCATCCTGCCACACCCAGAGCACTGCCACTATACCAGCTGAGGTGATGCAGGTTGTATGTGCAGAACTGTGAGATATTAAGACATTCTTATTGAACTTGTATAAAAAAAAAGAAATTATTTTGTGAAAGAAATGTCAATGTTGCAATACTAGTCTATTTAACATTCAACTTACAAAATCCAAACATCTTTGAATCGAGTTTGCGCTGGCATCCTGAGGCCATCCATGTTTCTACACTATGTTCTGCAGTACTGCACAAGCCGTCAAAGTCTGGGGCTGTACAGCAGTGTGCCGCCCAAATTGTCCAAACACCACTATCTAACTTTTAAAGTATCATTGGTCCATTCTATCACTGATCATGTGTGTCAATGCCTTTCATTATACATCTCCTACATCATACATCATATATATCTCCTACATTGTGATATACCCAATGTCACCTAAAAAAAGGGTTATACAAGTATTTTTTTAATGTACTAAACTTAACAGCAATCATATTTATTAGGCTTACTTGCCAATAAGGCAACCATCACACATAGTATGACCCTGGAGTCTGCTTCCCACAATACTATTTGTTAAAATAAAGGGATCATAGGATCACCCAGGCCACCTTGCTGCAACATTAGTCAAACATATTTTAGCATCACATCACAGTGCTTTCCTTTTACAAAAACAAATTCATTTTCTGATGGTTCCTTTATCACAGTTATACTGATTACATTAAGAAAATCAGCAATCGCTGCAAATTAATTTTTTGAACTTGGGTTGCTCACCCTGATGGTAAGGATACTGCATGTACAGTATCTGGGTAGGATCTTAAGTATACCATTCCACATAGATAGCATGAAGTGTCTGAGGGTGCTTGACCAGACAAGCAGTTAATGCTGAAATGCAACATAAGGCTAATTCCATATGCGTGAGTTATGATGGTCTCCGTAATGTTACTTATTCACAATTAGTTTTACTGAATCAGCCTGCAATCTAGGCACTATCTTTGACTCTGGCATGTCATTTAAAGCGTGCATTACAAAACTGTCAGAGATGTATTTCTTCTATCTTAAAAATATTGGGAAATGAAGGTGTTTTGTAAATATTTGGGTTACTGATAAATTAATTCATGCATTTATTTCTAGTAGGATTGACTACTGCAATGTGGTGTTCACTGGCTGTTCAAGTTGTTCTTTATACAGTTTTCAGTTAATTTGAAATGCTACTGCAAGAATTATTACAAGAACAAGAAAATATGAACACATAACTCAACCAGGAGCCAGTGTAAGAACTTGAAAACTTAAGTTTAGGGCAGATTTCAAAATCCTCCTTCTAACATATAAAGCCTTAAATGCCCCTTCAGTCTCAGCTTTTAAATCCCGCCTGAAGACTCAATACTTCAGATTAGCATACCCTGACTAGAGCTGCTGATTAACTGTGCAGACTGCATCTCTCTTGTTAGTCATTACCACTAAAACATAAGTAAGTAATATATTTACTAACCCTCACCTATTCTGTTTGTCTTCTCAGTACTCACATATGGCACTTGGAGCCACTACTCTACTGCCAAGTTGTTTGCCTGCCTAAGGAAAAGTTGCCTCTGATAAAGGAGCACTGGAATCATTGGTTAGAAGGGTTGGCAATATTAAAACAATCCAGCCCAGCAAAGCTCAAATTATTACAAAATAACATGGTCGAGTTTTGAAAATCCCTAAAGTCTTACTGTCTACCACGCTACTTGGTAGTTTATTCCAAGTGTCTGTGGTTCTCTGTGTACATAAAAACATCCCAACGTTTGTGCGAAATTTACCCTTTACAAGTTTCTGTTTCTCCACAATCTTGTTCAATTTATTTTAAAGCAACAGTCTCGATCCACTATACTAATTCCCTTCATAATTTTTAACACATCAAGTCACCTCTTAATCCTCTTTTTTTAACCTGAAAAGGCTCAGCTCTTTTAATCTTTCTTCCTAATTCATCCCCTGTAGCACTGGAATCAGCCTAGTCACTCTTCCGTGGTGATTTTCCAGTGCTGCCATGTCCGTTTTGTAGCCTGGAGACCACACAGTACTCCAGAGGAGGCCTCACCAGTGCATTGTAAATCTTGAGCATATCCTCCTTTGACTTGTAAAAGAGGACATAGCACACCCTTTTAATAGACAATAATATTAAGCATATTCATTATTACCAGCATTGAAAACAATATGAGAAAACATGTCAGTTAACTGTGATTTAATTAGTTGAAGACCATTCTGTTCACTTCATTGTCTTGCCACCTGGAGTCACTGAAATGCCCACACTAGCAAGTCTTTGTAGGATTTACAGAGGGTCGAAACTTGCTGTAACTTTAAGCCAAATTCTATGCCAAGTTCATGTTTTCTAAATTTCTGACTACACAGGTTTCCAAACACAAGCAATCACTGAGATATGGTTGTTTTTGTTTCAAACTAGAACAAAAATGGAACAGTACAAAAACTCTTCTGCTTGGTTTCAGACATTGTTGTAATATAACCAGATATGCCAGATCCCAGCAAGTGAACGCTTCCAAGTTTATGAACCTGGAAATGTGAAAGTAGTCTATTCTACGTATGCATTAACAAACAGATGGATGATCCCGATCCCCTCTGCGTCTTGTAGGTTCCTTTTTAAAGGGCCTGCCTGCTTACTCTTCATCCCAGCAGCCCCTGCACCTTTCTAAGCTGTCTAATAGCATTATACCACCAGGATCACTGGGAGATGTAGGACGTTTTACTGTAAGTAGAATTGCAACACCCATACCACTTCCAATATTACACCCAGAAGAAAAACACAGTAATATGTCTGGTTAAACAATCTCGCCTCCATGTTGACAAGCCCCTAGAAACAGGGCTGCCAGGCCCTTAAAATAATTAAAGCTGAAAAATCACGTAGTGGCATAAAAATAGCTCAATACCCATCATTGACAAAGTGTCACAACAGTATGTGGGTTGTGCCTTTTGAGATATGTGAATTAGGCACAGACCATTGAAGACCATGGTGGGGAGGTCCCTCCCTGAGATTTTAAAACAATAAAGTACATACAGTGGTGTGAAAAACTATTTGCCCCTTCCTGATTTCTTATTCTTTTGCATGTTTGTCACACAAAATGTTTCTGATCATCAAACACATGTAACCATTAGTCAAATATAACACAAGTAAACACAAAATGCAGTTTTTTAAATGATGGTTTTTATTATTTAGGGAGAAAAAAAATCCAAACCTACATGGCCCTGTGTGAAAAAGTAATTGCCC
>JANRMT010062814.1:127404002-127427393 GCA_026402145.1 Polypterus bichir lapradei
ATGTGTTTGATGATCAGAAACATTTTGTGTGACAAACATGCAAAAGAATAAGAAATCAGGAAGGGGGCAAATAGCTTTTCACACCACTGTATACAGACCCGAAGAGCAGGGGCAGTAATACCCAAAAGGTGAAAAAAATGCTTAAATGGCAGAGGAGGAAGTCTGAAAAATAGTACAATGTACTTAATAGTTTTTAAAAAAAGTAGGCCCAAAAAAATGCAACCCTTGAAAGCCCATTTTTTCCCGTGGACACCAATCAAAAATATCCCAATTGGGTGAGAAAACTGTGGACCTGGCAACACTGACTGGAAACTCTAAGGTACCCTCTCCCCCAAGCCGCTTAAAGACTGCTCAAAACTGCAAGGAGGGAACCCTTCCCTAATCACGCACCATTTGAAACTCCTAGGCAGACCCCCACTACCAAGATACTCAAAACGTCCATGGTGACCCTCTCCCCCTACACTCACAAGCTGCTATAACCTTCTCTGGTCCTCAAACAATTTCTATAATCAGAAACGGTCCACTACACAATAAGGATGAAAATCTCTGGTGTCGATAATAGCCCACTTGCAGTCACTTTCTGCCTGCAATGACCAAAAGGTACACATTTAAAACAGGCAGAAATATTTTCTATCATACTGCAATCTATTGTACAAATAAACTTGGGCAACTCTGGGTACATCAGGTAGTTACATAATAAATTACCAGTGAGAATATAAAAAAAGACTGAGAAGGCTTACATCTCCGGAAAGCACAGATTATTTTGAGAGGGCATACAAATGATCAGTCTCAAATTAGGATGTTTTTCTGTAATGAAATATAATATGCTCATTAGTGTCACTTTATTTTAAACTCCTGGATAATTTTCATAAGTAAGCTTCCACAATGCACAGGAGAGGCTAACATTTCTTAAATTGTGTGGCACAGTGGTGGTAGTGATAAGTGTTGCTTCATCACAGTTCAGCCAAACTTTGGGTGACATTTGAATGCCCCACATACCCCCCTACCCCACATGTCTGTTTGAATTTTCTTCCCACATTCCTAAGAAGTTAGGCTGAATGTCGACTTTGAATTGGACAGCTGTTAATGAGTTAGAATGCATGTGTGGCTACACCCTGTCATGGACTCCTTGCAAACCTAAAATGTAGCCCCTCCAGGTTTTTCCATTTTACCTCTACAGACCATAATTTATATTTGCAGTACATCCGTTTGCTATATCTGCCTAATTTCACTTTGCTCAAAGCCCCAGCCAGCACTAACATAAATAAATCTGAAGCTAAGGATGAGTGGCAGCCAGTTTCTTGACAACTTAATTTACTCCTTTAATTTGTTTCCCCCATATGCTATAATGTGTACCATTGAGTTGAATGATTTACTATAAATGTGTTCAGTAAGCAGCACTCCAAAAGAAAATTCATACTGGGTCTGTTCAAATAAGAACATAAATATGAATAGATGAACTTGCTGAAACTTCGCTGGAACTCATCAACTCCCATTTTTGTGCAGTATATGTGTATGAACTAAGACCTGGATATCCACCACGTCAAAGACTTCACAACGTTAGAGCAGCTTGTGGACAAGAGTGTTTGGGCTCCGTCACATGCCATTAGCCGACCAGAGCTGGTGCCAGATATTTGTTTAAAAATGGTGCGACTCAGACTACACCAATGTGGGTGTGCACTTAGCACTTAATGGGGGAGTGGGCTGATTAAGCATTTACGTACGTGAGACCAACCCGCTCAGCCGTCCCACATTAGTGCTCTGCAGGTTGTATGGAACATCTACACTCAAAGCAGTATAAAAGATCTGAGTGAGAGGAAATCAAGAGGATTGAGAGAAGGAAGAGTAGTGCAGGTGGAAGTTGGCGAATGGTCAGGAAAGCCCTGTGGATCACTCCTGTTGATCTTTGTAGCAGGAAAGATCAAGTACTCCAGGGGTTCAGTGTGGTAGGTCGAGGGAGTCTGGCTCAGACTTTCCCAGGCAGACCTCAACTGAAGTTGGCTGGGATGGCAGTTGAATGGTGGACCACATTCACCCTGCTAAGCAGGCTTGATGGGTGAGCAAGGTGAGACGAGAAAGAGAGCACTGAGAATGTTATGAAAAGAAGCCGATTCTGACTGTGAATTTTATTTGAAGTTTTACCTATTTATTATGTACATACTCTCTGTACCACACTGGATTATTTAATGAAGACTTTATTTGAGTACTGCACTTTTTTGACACTGCCTTTTGAACCTGCAGTATGAACTTTTGCAGTGTTAACTGCTGTTGTGTCCCCACTCACCTTAGTCCACCCTTGGTTATGACTTTTGATGTCCCAGAAAAATGGAAGATGCCCAATGCTGTGAGTCCTGGTCATCACATAACTACACATACAGCAGTGTGCAGAAGATGGAAAAAGTAACATAATACAATAATGAAAAATATGCAAAGAGAGTGGCTTCCTTACACACAAGTGATATGAATGCTACACAGACCTCTTCTCAGCAGATCTTTGTATAATTCAGATAAGAGAAAGAAGGCTGTGCTATGAGGGCTGAGTTCAGGCCTGCCTAAGAGAAAGAGTGCAGAAATCTGAAATGTGCTGCAGGGAAAATGTCATCATGGCATCACACTAAAAGATTTCTGCAAAGGAGGAGGATTTTTCACTGCCATCGGATATAGGGATGGTGGTGGGTGCTGTTTCTCCAAATCCTGTCTACAGTTGCTCTTTGTGAATAGACGCACCACAGAAGATTATTCACCTTCTGGACTCTGGTGGTAAGACTGTGTTCATTATCCATTTTTCTGGAAAGCCGTTTACAAAAAGGTTTCACCACCATATCTTTCCTGCTATTAACTGTTGTTTGCACTTCAGGATCCACACCCTTCACTTACAGTAAAGACTTTTATGGGACTGTAAATATCGTGACGTTCATTTTGCATGTTTGTCTTTAGATAGATAGATAGATAGATAGATAGATAGATAGATAGATAGATAGATAGATAGATAGATAGATACTTTATTAATCCCAAGGGGAAATTCACAAAATTACCTTAGCACTTAATTTATTTAGCACAAAATTTACCTTTTTTTCCTGTGTTTGTAAATAGTTACATATATATTGCATAATATATTTCATCTATTTTGACATTTTTCTGGTGTGTGCAGGGCCAGATTAAGGTGGGTGCTATTGATGCTGCAGCATTAGGCCCATTCCTGAAATAGGCCCAGATTAAAACAGACGAGAATTTTCTGGAAGCTGAACAGTTTTCCTTTGCTATATTAACCTCAAAATAATTCTTAGAATGAAATTTGCAGTCCGACTTTTGGACACCTAGACACAGCTTTACTTATTATACAGTTACTATTGTTCTTTTCACTGTGACATAACTATAACGTCGTTGTGTTTGTTGTTAACCGAAGATTTCAAGTTAATGCTATCAATTTTACATTAAACAGTTTACTTAGTAATTTAGCTGCGTTTTTTGCAATATCTTGGGGGTTTTTGCCACTTTATTATTGTTCGATAAGTGCCACGTAGTAAAGTTTTCACCTTGAAAGTTAGTTGTACAGTAAAAATTGATGGCTATTTAAATGGTTATCTGTAAAAGTAAAACTAAAAGCCGGCCCGCGGGCCTGGCATGGATGTTTAGAATTTTTTAAATCCTCGACAGGATTCTGGTCTATTATGAAATTTATATCGTGGACAAATTTTTACCCTCAAGAGCCTGAACTGAGTCACTTTGACCCAATGTCTCTGCAAATTCATTTTTCTTACTCAGTTTCATAAGAGAATTGCGAAATTTTGTGTGTTTCATTGTTAGGTTTTCTACATTAAGTGCACTTTTCAGACAATTGCTATTGAATGTTGATGTTACATAGTTTGATGTTAATCTCGAGTTGTTACGATACTACGTCATTATTATTATTCATGTCCAATAAAGGCTGGCTGGTGCGTCGCAAGCAATTAAGGCTCCTTGGTCAGTCTTGAGGGTGCATGTACGGTGAGTGTTGAATGTCGAATGCACATGCACCAATGCGAGAAAAAATAGACCTTTTTTGCGCTGCAGTATCAGGCCCAATTTCGTCTTAATCCGGCCTTGGGTGTGTGTTGTTAATATTCGGGTTTTGAGGTGAAAAATACTGTAGGGGTTAAGTCCTGGGCTAATTCCATCTGTCCCTCATTTTACAATCATAGCATACAAACAAGCTATATAAATCATTTGGCAATCTTAGCAAGAGAAGTCAGAGTTCAATACAATTCACCATGTTGAGGATGGCAGTGATAAACAGGGCATGCATTCCGGTGTCAGTTTGGAGACAATTCTCTAGTGTGTCTGTTGTTTTCTTGCAGTTGGATCACAGGGGTAACTTCCCTAAACCTTAGCTGGTGTTAATGTAGATCAGCAGTGGCACTACTTCAACATCATTTGAGATATGCAAGCTTCTCACCCAATTGGTAGAATTCATATGATGTGAAATTCTTTCTTACCTGTCTGACCAGCTAGGAATACTTTGTCACTGTTCTGCAACCATTATAAGCAAGACTACGTTAGAATTCATACTGTGTGTTATTTAATAGAAAACCCAAATCAGTTGTGTAACAGTGCTACCGGTGGAAGGACTTCATTTCCCAGCAGCCTCAAAGGGGATTGCCCTCATTGGATGTCTAAAATGGGAGCAGGGGCTGCTGGGGACAAGAAGGGCCAGCGGGAAACTTGAAAAGGGGCCGACAAGGCAGTAAGAACGAGGTCTGTGATTCTGTGCATCCCATTTGTCCCATCCAACATAGCCTCTGTGAAGTTATTTGTACCCTGGATTGTTTAATGGAATGTCTCATGCCTACCTGTTGTGTAGATAGTGGTGGATTAGTCTTTGTGTGTCTTCTGAGATAGCGCTCCCACAAATCTCACCCCTCACAGCTCAGGACTACCAGTAGGATTGCTTTATTAATTTATTATAGAAGCTGTTTATTGTCATCTTTACTCCATAACATTTCATCCGTTCCTGTTGCATTGAAACTGTGATTATGACATTGTCATGGTTGATTATTGTGTATAATATTTGTAGGGGTGGGATGTCTGTTTTTTGTTGTTTGTCTTTGATTTTCCATTTAATATATTATTTATTCATTTGTTCATTCGTGTCTCTGTCTGGGAGTGTTCCTGGAATCCTCACTGAAAAAATAAATAAATCACCATCACATCAATGGTGTGAATATGAGCGGCACCAGAACGTTACAGTTGGTCTGACATACTCTTTACTTCTGTTTCTGTGCTCTCATGTTCTGAAATTACAGACAAACTCCACTTACTCCTGTTTGTGAGTTGCATGAACTTAATCAATCTTATTGAGTTTGTGAGTAGTTTGACTTTGTGCACACTTTATTGTGTTGTAGATTTAATTTCAAATGGATAAATATGCCATTTTTGCCCATCAGTCTACAGACAATAATCCATTATGACAAAGTGAAAACCTGGTTTCAGAAACCTTGGCAAATTTATTAAAAATCAAAAACTGAAATCTCCCATTTATATCATCAGTATTCAGACCTTTGCTATGGCACTCTACATTGTGGTTTGCTTTAATTGTCCTTGAGATGTGTCTCGAACTTAATTGGAGCCCACCTCTGGCCAACTGAATAGACTAGATATCATTTAGAAAGGAACACACCTGTGTATTTTAGGTCCAACAATTGAGACAAAAGCCAAGCCATGAAGTCCAAGAAACTCTCTGCAGACCTCTGGATTACAAATTGTGGTAAGGCGTAGATCAGAGCAAGGGTATAAAATCATTTCTAAAGCTCTGAGTGATCCAAGGAGCACAGTGACCTCAATATTTGTGAAATGCAAGAAGTTTGGAACCACCAGGAATCTTCTCAGAGCTCGCCATCTGGCCAAACCAAGTAACCGGACAAGAAGGCATTAGCCAAGGGAGTGATCAAGAACCCAATGCTCACAGAGCTTCACAAGTCCTCTGCTGAGATTAGAGAACCTGTCAGAAGGATGATCATCTTAGCAGCACTCCATCAATCAGGAATTTATGGTAGACTGGTTAGATGAATGTAACTCCTGAGTAAAAGGCTCAGGACAGTGTAAAAGACTCAGAGAGCAAGAGAAAAGAAAAAGATTCTCTAGTCAGATAACACAAAATTGAACTCTTTGGACAGATGCACTTCATCTAGCATGGACCAGTCACTGCTCATCATCTGCCCAATATCATCCCCATGGCGAAGCATAGTGATGGCAACATCATGCCATGAGGGTTATTCTTAGCAGCAGGACTAGGGAGACTGGTAAGAATTGAGGGAAGGATGATTACGGAGAGGTACTTGAAGGAAACCTGCTCTGGAGTGCACACATTCTCATATTTGGGCAATGGTTTACTTTTCAGCATGACAATGACCCAAAACATCTAGCCAAGATTACGCTTTAGTGACTTCAGGGCAAATCTATGACTATACTTGAGTTTCCCAGCCAAACCCCAGACTTAAACCCCATAGAACTAACGTTGAAAGACCCAAGTTTATAGGTACTTCCTAACCGATCTTACAGATCTTGGAAGGATCTCCTAGGAAGAATGGGATAAACTGCCCAAAACCACGTGTGGAAAGTTTATAGAAATCTACCTAAGAAGACATGAAGCTGTAATTGCTGCCAAAGGAGCTTCTACAAAGTACTGAATTCATGGTCTGACTGTTTATAATTGAATGAGAGATTTCAGTTTTTGATTCTCAGTAAATTTGCAAACCTGCTTGAAAATATTTTTTCATATTCAAATATTTCATCATGGGTTATTGAGTGTAGACAATTGGACAAAAATGGTTAATGTATCAATTTAAAATTAAATCTATAATAGAAGAAAGTGTGCAGAAAGTGAAGGAGTCCAAATACTTTCTGAATCCACAATATGTCCTTGTAATAAAAGTATGTTGAGATTGCACTAATTTGTGTAAAGAATGTGTGGAAATCTAACACTGTCTAACAGAGAGGGGTTACGGAATTATGACACTAATGAAAATGGCAAAATAAGCTTGGCTAAATGTGTGTGCTGCAGAGTACAATTTTTATAGTTAATGTCTGTGTGACCTGTAGGGGGTGCCACACACCCAAAGACACAAACTTCACAGACACAAGTCCCAGTTCAAAGAAAGGTTTACTTTTATACAATACTTTTAACACTGATTTCTTTTAGGGATGGGATCTTTCGAAGATTATAACAGTTTAATGAAGCTCACTAATTCGAAGCAGTGTAGTGAAGCTTTACAACCACGTGACTGATGACGTCTGAAGCTTGAAACGTCACTGAAGTCCCAACAGCACTCCTGACTGCTTCGAAGATTTGTACTGTCCCACATGCTGTGCAACAAAAGTGAAAAGGCTGCTCATATCTCATACACAGAAGACAGTTTAATCAAATTAGAAGTCTAGAAGTGTGAAACCTGTTATCCAGCAATAAAGTAAATACCATGCAATATTATTCTTCTGTACTGGAACTTATAACGTGTCATGAATACTCCAGCCTACTACAGGCACATTCTCTCAACTTTATTATGTGTGGCCAGTTCTACAAGCCCATTCCCTAAACCCTGTTAAGATTCTGTTTGCACCTTAGGGCAATTATTCTCCAAGTACTAATAGTAAAATATTAATCTTTCACATTCCCTTACTGCAAAAAAAACTCGACTTGATAAAGCTGTCACATAATTATGAATCAGTAGTGGCTTATAATGTACTGTAGCATCTCGGCAGTACTCACTGGCTCTGAGCACCAATGCCTTTTTGTTGTTTACATCGCTATAGTAACAGTGCTGTCAAGCTGCATCAGCCTGGGCATGAGATGGCAGCAGTATTACTTGGCATTCCATCATATTAATGAGCAGTTTAGTGCCAGCTGCAGGGTATCTGATAAAAATGGCAGTCTTGGCAGCTTCTCAAAAGTGGGTCTGCATTAAACTCTACTTCTAAGGCTAACTAAAAGAGCCATGTGAAGAGGGGAAATCCATTGGCACTTGGCACAGGTGCACAATATTCATAATTGTAGCAAATTACACCTTCAGGTACTAATAGCAACATGATTATCATAAGATTAAAATGAACACAAAGTGAGTTCTTGGGCTTTTAATGTTTTCTCACTATTTTCGAAGCTTCGGAAGCTTCACAGGGCTATATCTTCCCATTTCTAGTTTCTTTTACAGTCACACAAAAGCAATACAATTCCCTTTTCTTTTCTCTTTTCCTCCTCTCCTTCTAGCTGAACCTTGGGAGTCAATCTCTCTCTGTCCCTCCTTTATAATGCTCTTCCGATCAGGAAAGGCACCACTAACCCACCTGGCTAGGATGCCCATCCATCCTTCTCCTTCTGTTATAAAGGCCTTCTGGCCAAGTAAGGAACCACTGTGGACAGTTTTCCAGCCAAGCCATGTCATCTATGATATCTGATAAGAAAAAAAAAAAACTGTTTTGTATAGCATATTTAATAAATGCATGTTTTCCCAAAAATATACTGGTAAATTATTGCATACATTTCATGCATTGCTAAATAATTCAGGAAACAGATTTGATTATGTTGGATTATATTTGATCAAAGCTACAAACTGATGAAAATGTGAATGAAACAGTCCCAAGATTGCCCACTTGTAACACTTGTTACTTGTATCTTTCTACAAGGGAGAGCTAGTTATGCAACCCTGTGGAGGAGTGTGACTTGGACTGCTCACAATCTCCTACTCTTTGTCACGCCTGAGCAGTGATGGTTTAGGGACATGAACTAGATTCAAAGGAGGCCATCAAGTTCATCAAAGATTGTTTGGTTAGTTGATAGTTAATTTGCCCCACAATCACATCAAGGTTCATCCTCTCGTCAATTCTAGTGCCTACAGGACTGCTACCATTGCCACCATGCACTCATGAACAAGTCCCAAAGTGTTTTTTTCAATTCCAGGACTCTTGCAAAAAACACCCCACTCTTTCTTCAACATCTTTGAAAATCATGAAGCACATAAATTAATTTAAATCAAAACACAAAAGTGATGGCAGGCAAAATATTGGCCTGATGATCTCAAAACGGACAAGGGAGATCTTCAAAGGACAGTTGCCATAAACAGTCATTATGGCCAGTGACTGACTTGTGAGTAACTCAGAAGTTTCATTTCCAATATATGAAAACAATATGGTGCCAGCCTTAATACAATTTAGTGAAGGTAAACATTTCAGGAGTTTCCCTCATGTTCTCCTGCTAACCCTTTTTCACTTCCTCTTTCTTTCACTAAAATACAGCTGTTAAAATATCATATTTTCAGGTGATACTAGGTATGATGATATTCTCAAAGCAGCAAGGCATAGTATTGTGTTGCATGTTGCTCCTCACAGATTTGTGTGTTTTCTAAATATAGTGATGCTGTTTTTGCTATTTATGCACTCCAATTACACCGATATTAGTTGCAATCACCAAACCCTTTGAAACACTGGTGAGAGTAGTCAAGATTTGACTTTTTCTTCCTGTTCATACCAGCTCCATGTTTATCTTTGGCCAACGCAACTGGCTTGACTCTCTTGACAATAACTAGATAAAGAAATTTAAGCAACGGCAACAATGGAGGGGCTTCTAGATGAGGATGAGCGCACAAATTGTGGGTTCCCCTGCAACAGTGGAGGTAGCCCCCCCCCAATTTACAGTGATACCCTGATTTAACATGAGCATTGTGGACTATGGCCGGCCAGTCATCCCGGCCAATACCCCAACACCACCAGGTGGAGCCCTTCCTGCAGCATGGAGGTGCCCCAAATGCCAGCAGGGAATTATGGACAATGGAGTTTTCATCCACATCCCTGCTGGATACCACAGGGGCCACTAGAAGGCACTGCAGGGAGGAGCAACGAGTATTTTGCCTACAACCTGGAAGTGCATCCTAGTCACATGGACAGAGGGAATGACGTGCTTCCGGGTTGAAGAAAAAGAGTTTTGATCTGACCCGGAAGTGCTAGGAAATCACGTGGACTGAGGGATCAGAAGCACTTCTGGGTCATGAACTATAAAAGACTGTGAGAGATCCCAGACGGGTGAGCTGAGCTGGGAGGAAGGGTGGCAACGCGTCTGGGAGAGTGGAGGCTTATTGATTATTGTGTATTGTGGATTTATATCGGTATCTTGGAGTGGAGGGTGCTTTGTGCACTGTATTGATCAAAAAAAGTCAATTATTGGACTTTTACCTGGTGTCTGGCGTCTGGTCTGAGGGTTCAAGGGGACGGCAGCGCCCCCTATCTGTCACACCATATTTAACATTTTCATACATTTAACATTTTTTGGGATGCTGTTGTTGACATAAAGAAGTACAAATCTTTTAACCCTTTAAACTCAGCCCCATTGTTTTGGACCCGCCTGTGGAACCAAACAATAATGTAGACCTTAAAAAAAACTGCATAAAATCACTAATATTACTATTATTAAACTACAGTGTTTTGCCATTAAAATGTCATATTGAATACCCCAATGCCACACTGTAATGTTTTCTTTCTTCCTTCAAAGTTGGCCAATTATCTACTAAGTAAGGAGCATTTCAACTTTCAAATGCCTCTACATTCTCCTTTCTATGTCTTCCACTTTTACTATTTCAGAATTTTTTTAAGATGTTTCTAAATCTTGAAGTTATTGGTAATGTTATATGGATACACAGTATAATTTCTTTACCAGCTATATATGTTCTGACAGAATAAGATCTGCCCTTCTAAATGATACATACAGTTAAGTCCATAAATATTTGGACAGAGACAACTTTTTTCTAATTTTGGTTCTGTACATTATCACAATGAATTTTAAATGAAACAATTCAGATGCAGTTGAAGGGCAGACTTTCAGCTTTAATTCAGTGGGTTGAACAAAACGATTGCATAAAAATGTGAGGCAACTAAAGCATTTTTTTAACACAATCCCTTTATTTCAGGGGCTCAAAAGTAATTGGACAAATTAAATAACTGGAAATAAAATGATCATTTCTAATACTTGGTTGAAAACCCTTTGCTGGCAATGACAGCCTGAAGTCTTGAACTCATGGACATCACCAGATGCTGGGTTTCCTCCTTTTTAATGCTCTGCCAGGCCTTTACTGCAGCAGCTTTCAGTTGCTGTTTGTTTGTGGGCCTTTTCTGTCCGAAGTTTAGTCTTCAACAAGTGAAATGCATGCTCAATTGGGTTAAGATCAGGTGACTGACTTGGCCTTTCAAGAATTTTCCACTTCTTTGCTTTAATAAACTCCTGGGTTGCTTTGGCTGTATGTTTTGGGTCATTGTCCATCTGTATCATGAAACGCCGCCCAATCAATTTGACTGCATTTAGTTGGATTTGAGCAGACAGTATGTCTGTGAACACCTCAGAATTCATTTGGCTGCTTCTGTCCTGTGTCACATCATCAATAAACACTAGTGTCCCATTGCCACTGGCAGCCATGCACGCCCAAGCCGTCACACTGCCTGCCTTCACCGTGTTTTACAGATGATGTGGTGTGCTTTGAATAATGAGCTGTTATACGCCTTCTCCATACTTTTTTCTTGCCATCATTCTGGTAGAGGTTGATCTTGGTTTCATCTGTCCAAAGAATATTTTTCCAGAACTGTGCTGGCTTTTTTAGATGTTCTTTAGCAAAGTCTAATCTAGCCTTTCTATTCTTGAGGCTTATGAGTGGCTTGCACCTTGCAGTGCGCCCTCTGTATTTACTTTCATGCAGTCTTCTCTTTATGGTAGATTTGGATATCGATACACCTACCCCTGGAGAGTGTTGTTCACTTGGTTGGCTGTTGTGAAGGGTTTTCTATTCACCATGGAAATGATTCTGCGATCATCCACCACTGTTGTCTTCCGTGGACGTCCAGGTCTTTTTGCATTGCTGAGTTCACCAGTGCTTGCTTTCTTTCTCAGGATGTACCAAACTGTAGATTTTGCCACTCATAATATTGTAGCAATTTCTCGGATGGGTTTTTTCTGTTTTCACAGCTTAAGGATGGCTTCTTTCACCTGTATGGAGAGCTCCTTTGATCGCTTTGATCGTTTTCTGTTCACAGCAAAATCTTCCACATGCAAGCACCACACCTCAAATCAACTCCAGGCCTTTTATCTACTTAATTGATAATGACATAATGACGGGCTTGCCCACACCTGTCCATGAAATAGCCTTTGAGTCAATTGTCCAATTAATTTTGAACCCCTGAAATGAAGGGATTGTGTTAAAAAAATGCTTTAGTTGCCTCACATTTTTATGCAATCTTTTTGTTCAACCCACTGAATTAAAGCCGAAAGTCTGTACTTCAACTGCATCTGAGTTGTTTCATTTAAAATTCATTGTGGTAATGTGCAGAACCAAAATTAGAAAAAAGTTGTCTCTGTCCAAATATTTATGGACCCCGGCTAGGTCCTGGGTCTTCAATATTTATGGATACATATTTGAAATAGTAAAAGTGGAGTAAAATAACCCTGATGTACTTTGTCAAAACAGTAAATCTAGAAATATTACTTTTACATTTTTTCTTCTGTGTGTTCTGACATATACAATGACACTTTTATATTGTTCGAAAGTTTATCCAACACCTGTGAAAATAAGAATAGGTCTATGCCCTAGCACCGGAACTACATCCAAATCTAAGAAACAAGAGGCCAATCAACCTCATCCAGACAAGTCAGATTAAAGTGGAGTGAACAAAGCTCACCTGGGAGGTGTCAAGAAGGAAAAAGAGAGAGAAATTGAGGAGAATTTTGCTAATTGTGATATTCTGTGTTTCTGCCCATAGAATAAGGCCCATGACACAATTCGCATTGAATATCAATATTTCTTGATTATTTAAAATTTTCACTATGAATGGCATCCAAACTAACTGGAAATTGAAACAAAGTAACAAAACATCCCCTGATTTGGGGACAGGAGGAGATATATCGACCTGCAGAGCCACAGCACTATACATCACTGCACGTCTATGCCAGCAGTTTCAAGGCAGAAGTGATATCACCGCATGTCTAGACCAGCAGTTTGGTAATAAACGTTTATAGGTCGTCACAAATCAAATTGATTAATACACTCACCACACCAAGCCCTAACCTTAACAAAACTAACCCCTAACATTTACTAACCCCTAACCTTAACCAAGTATCCTACACTATAACCATCCTAACGCCTAACCTTAACTTCTGTCCTTTAACTGCTAGTCTAGAACTGATGGCATAGACTTGCAGTGACGTATGGTGCTTTGGCTCTGCAGTAGGATATTATTAGATAGGAGCATGAAAACGCTTTTAGTAAGTGTTTAATTGTTATAAACTCCATGCGGGTTTATAACAACAGTCATGTTGCTATCGACAGCACAGATGTGTTAATGAAAAGGAATAGCAATCTGAAACAAACACAAATGACAGTCATAATTCAACAGATTATATAGAACAAATCAGGACACTTCATACAGGATCATAACTATTAAACCTTAACATAACTGCAGTGAAAATATGTAAAAAAAAATTAACACAGCCAGCACTGTATGGGATCCACAGAAACCATTGACTGTTTCGTGCATTTAACATTTTTTTTGTTGTCAATCCAAAAAACTCAATGACTGCTCTGCTATATTACATATGTGCCTGCTTCTCCCTTGAAATCAATAAATATTCAAACACATGTTTTTTCAAAGACCTGTGCTGTGCCTGGTCACTTGTTACAATTTGGGTGGAAAACTGCTGAGGTATTAACATATAATAATGAAACATCTTGAGACCCCAATGTTATTATTTAGTTATTTCTATTCAAATCCTGTATATCATTATTTGTAACAGGGTCAAGAGCTGTCAGGTTACTCCACACTCCTTTATAAATAAACTTGTGGTCATCTTCAGTGGGGAGATGAGGACAAGGAGGACAATTAGAAGACTTTTCTTTTGGGCTTGCCACGATGCTCAGTTTGTGTGATGTGCAGTGATCTACTGCACTTATTACACTGGCAGAATTTCTCCAGTTCCATCTTCCACTGATCCTTCAAGCATAGACTTTATCTTTGGTGGTTTTGTAATAGCTTGTTGCACTAATTGCTTGATTTCGATATCCCTTGGATGTTTTCATTTTCTTATCATGAACGATCTCCTCATTGTCTACTACCAAACTTCAGCATATTTTAAGGATTATCGATATGGGAGGACATCCATTTACATATGTACTCATTGCGACGACAAATCTGCTGGAACCTCCTTTGAAGCAGAACATAGACATATTGCAAAAACAAGTCAGAAACCCCTCCCAAAGGGAGCCACAATCACTATTAAAGGATAAGTTTGGCATTTTTCAAGTCAAGTGTCATAGTGTATATGCATTTTGCCAATAAAATTGTGTTCTAAAGTTAAGCATTTTCTATAAATTTTGAAAAATAAATAGCCAATCCTGTCATTTTAAAATCAATGGGGTATGGGAGGGACAAGAAAACAAAAGCCCAAAAACTTACTAAATACATCCATTTTTCAAAACAAGACAGCATTGATCCATGTCTGTAGATTACATACACATTGTAAAACAGTGTTTACATGTTATTTTTGCGCCAAAAAGCACAATTATGAGACTCTGCCATTTTTAAAGATAGCCAGCTGTGTAAACTATTATTAGTGTTTGTCTTCCTTCACAATACCCTTTCACCCCCCTGGGGCCTGGTTTCCTCTCAAAAGACAAAATCACAGAAAACTGTTATTACCACATGCTTGGTGTTCTGTTGATTTATCACAAAATTGCACAATTGAATAGAAAACTTACTGTATCCTTACCGCAAGAAAAATAGTACCAGGAATGGGGGAGGCATGGTGGTGCAGTGGGTAGCACTGCTGCCTCGCAATTAGGAGACCCAGGTTTGCTTCCCGGATCCTCCCTGCGTGGAGTTTGCATGTCCTCCCCATGTCTGCGTGGGTTTCCTCCGGGTGCTCCGGTTTCCTCCCACAGTCCAAAGACATGCAGGTTAGGTGGATTGGCCATTGTAAATTGTTCCTGGTGTGTGTGTGTGTATGCATGCCCTTTGGTGGGCTGGCACCCTGACAAGGGTTTGTTTCCTGCCTTGCGCCCTGTGTTGGCTGAGATTGGCTCCAGCAGACCCCTGTGACCCTGTAGTTAGGATATAGCGGGCTGGATACATGGGCGCCGGCAGGGGGGTGCAAGTAGGTGCACGTGCACCCCCCTAGCTTTTGAAAAAAAAGGAAATGGAGAAAAAAAATAAATCTTTCAATAATAAGAAAAAACGCGAAAAAATAGTTTTTATTTTAAATTTTTAAATTACAATTAGACGTTTACATTTTACAACTATACATAAACAATCATTCACTTTGTTTCTAAAAGAGCATCTCAAGCCTTCTTTTTTGTTGTCCAAACTTGTCTACAACTTTGTCGATAAATTTTGGACAATTATTTATTCTTTTTTTGTGTACACTAAGCATACATAATCCACTTAATCTATCGTCACTCATTGTAGATCGGTTCCAAGTTTTGACGCGCCGTAATGTGCTAAAAGATCTTTCAATACTGCAGGTTGTTGCAGGAATTGCACGTGCACCTACTTGCACCCCCCTGCCGGCGCCCATGTGCACCCCCCTGAATTAAATCCTGGCGGCGGTAATGGCTGGATAATGGATGGATGGAATATGCGATGACAGGATTATTCCAAGATCTTTTCTGCTGTCACAAACTTACATTGGAAACACAGAAGTCATGTGTTCTTATGTTGAAACTTTTGCTGCTTTAAAGTGGACATGTTAGGTAAGTTTTTTGGTTTTTGCTTTCCAGTCGTAACCTATGCACTGTTGGTTCCTTTTTTAAAATGCCAGAACAGGCAATGCATTTATTTTTTAATTATAGAAAATGCTTAACTTTAGAACAAAATTTGACATGGCAAATGCATGTATCATGCTTTGTGAAGAAGTAAGTTTTACTTGAAAAATGCAGAAGTTATCCTTTAAGAAAGTGTTCATCATGAGTAATACTCTTTTAGTAAGATTAAATGTAATCAGTGCCGTTTTCATAAGTCATAAAGAGAATTTAAGTGTTTAGGTTGCAAAAAGCAGAAAAAAAGAACTAAAAGAAAAGAAATAGAGAACCTGTAATGCTGATTCAATTAAGTATGCTAATACAGGAGCATCTCACATATTCGGAACAAAAGAAACTCTTAAAGAGGAAAATAGCTGATAGGTTATTTGGAGTGAAAATGTAAATGAATCTGTCTTAATGGCTTCTGAACACTGTCTGGAAGTTAATAGTGTTGAGTCCACTACAAATTCTAAATCCTTCTCATAAGGTGTACTCTCAATTTTAAGACCTCCTATTGTGTATTCAGTCATATCATTTTTACTTCCTACTTGTAATATTTTACATTTGCTGACTGAATTTCATCTTCCACAAATCTGCCCATGTCCCTCTATAATGATTCAACAGATTCCAGATTATCTGCTAGTGCATCTATCTTGATATTATCTGCAGAATTATCAATCTTGTTATTTATATTCCTATCCAAATCACATATTTATATTAAAAAGAAATGTTAAAGTAAATGTAAAATTAATATATTAGGCAGGAGGAAATGTTACACATAAACCCAAATTCCAGATCCCAATATAAATGCAAACATTTACAGTGATAAAAAATAAAAAAACATGAAATGGGCCCAACATCCCTTGTCTTATAGCTATAAAACATAAAGAATGAAGAACAAACAACCACACACACATAAAGTCCAAATTGAAAAAAATTAATGAAAGCCAGCAAAATCCCAAATGATGAAATGACAGTAGAAGCACAGTTTAAAGAGAGCTATCCTGAAATAATCTCACCATTGTGTCCAGATAACAGTCACAATAGCCAGGAGTAGAGGACCAAAACACCTCACTGCCGCATGTAACTGGATGAAAACTTTTGACCTTTTGTTCCTTTATGTTACATTTGTGTTTTTTTCTAGTGTCTCCTTTTGTTTCTTTACTCTTTTAAAGTGCACAGTGCTCTGTTTTAATCCAGAACCTGACCACACAAAACCTCCACCTCCAAAAAATGTCAGTCATCGTGATTAGTGATGTCCTTGTGGTTTTTTAAATATATGAAAAAACAATCAGTCAAAAACAACACTTATAAGCATGGAACAAACACAATTGACATTTTATGTAGAAAACACAAATGAGAATAGTTAAAAAAATACAATTTGGGAAGGTAAAAACAGATGTGATCCTTGATGAAAGAAGCTGCATTAAGGATTTGGAGAGGGAATTTGACGGGATGACTTGAGAGATGGTGAGGTTGGTACTGAGTAGGTTAAATGTCGATGAATGGTTATTGTCTGCACTGATATCAATGTAGGAGGAAGCATGAATGGTGGTTAAGACAGCAAATGGGGACTCCCTTTGGAGTCTGTTTCATGATAAGGATGGAGGTTGTGACCGCACAAATACATGAAAGGGTTGTCATGGGAGTTTATGTAAGTTGATAGTCTTGTATTTATGGCGAAACATAAATAAAATGAAATTGAAGGAGAAGACACTAAAATGTTAGTTTCAAAGAAAAAGGCCTTGAGGTAAATGCAAGAAAGACCAAGCTGATGGTTTTAGGTGAAGAGTCAGGATGCAGAGAATAAGTGGGTGCATGACTGTGTGGTATGTGCAGTAGAGGTGTTAGGAAAAACTTAGTCCAGCACTTGAATTGTCAAAAGTGGATAAATAAAAGATGTGGTCTGAAGGATAATCTGCAGGCAGTGAGTGTGACCTTTGTTTGTGTATGAGAGAGGTGCAGAATGGCAATGTACAATAAGTAGATGTGGTCAATGGAGTTCTGCTGCTTAGGTGACAAGTTGAGTGCAAACAGAAGTGCAGGACCAGTAGTGACCGAGAGGATGAGAGGTACATGGAAAGAGCTGTTCCTCATTCTGACTTCTAAAGAGAAGTCTCTCTGCAATTAAAGGGAAAGTTTATGAAAGCAGTGTGAGAAGATGCATGCCGGTGTATGGTTTCATTTTAAATAATGGCAAAGTTTTTACTCTTTTCAAGAAACAGAAACATATCTGCAATGTACGGCACTTCTGCAACATTTCTTAGAGGTTAAAAATGCTTTAACTTGTGAATTTGAAACTTCTTCAGATGTTTATAAGGAAAAATGAGGTTATCAGCTCTTTACAATATCAATTTCTTCTTAATTAGTAATAGAATTGAAAGGGACAAGCTAGAAAGATTACACTTATAAAGCGGTGATTTAGCTGATCTCAGGTTATGTCTGCTTGGAAAAGCCTACTGGTTTTGATCGCTCACCCTGCTCATTTATTTTAGTGCTGAGTGTCTAACTGCTTGATTGCATCCGCTGTGATGGGTTATGATTTTGCAATTAGAACAAGTGATCAATGGATTCATGCTGGTGGTATTAAAAAGACCTAGTGGGAGGAAGTTGTCTGGTTTGCATTTATCAGACAAAACCCTTTAATAATAATTGAAGTGATTTAAAATCATTGACACAAGTCTGTTTGTTCTATAGCCTCCTCACCCACTTTTGTGATTTTTGACTGTAGTGTCATGCAGTCCTCATCACTCTGATGTGTATGCTTACCACTGCACATTAGATGCTATTCTTTTATTATCCAGATTTTGCTTGGAGGCAACTATAGAGCTTAGGAAGAAGGAATGCTAACTAGACTAGAATATGTCTCAGGGTTTCAGGACAAGAGAGCCAAGAAACAGGAATAAGGAGTACATCATGAAGCTTGTTGTCTGCTCTCAACTCTTTCCTCAACCCTCCAACACCTCAGCCATCTTGAATGGTGTTGACTTTGGACTTTGAAACCTATCAGCCAGTTTGCTCCCTCCTGAACACACCACAACATTCTTCTCTTTCTCCCCTTTCTCCACCACTGATGTTTCCAACCTTCTCTCTTTTTGCCCCACTACCAGTCTACTTAACCCCACCCCATCACATCTCTCCCAGGTTATCTCTCCCTCACTTATTTCTACAGTCACACACACTTTTAATATCACAAATACCATCCCTACTGTGTTCAAACAGCACCTGATAACTCCTCTTCTCTAATAGACCACACTCAACTCATCTCAAGTAGGTAATAACAGAGCAGGGTCTCTCCTTTCTGTCCAATACATTGGAATGCACTCTCTAACCAAATGTCTTCTTTTCTTCTGAGGAACAGACTGCTTGATCCTAATCAGTCAGGCTTCAAGAGGAACAATTCCACTAAGACATCTCAGTGACTGGCTGGAGCACTTTGAGCTACTGTTAAGCACTTTGAGCTACTGTTTGTATGAATATGTGCTATATAAATAAATGTTGTTGTTGTTGTTGTTGGAGCTACCAAGATTGTCCTTATCCTTATAGATCTCTTCTTTGGCACAGTCAATCACCAAGGGCCTCATGCATAATGGCGTGCATAGAATTCACATTAAAACATAGTGCATGGACAAAAGTTGAAATGTGTGTATGTACAAAAAAATTTGGATGCAGAAAACCGTGCATTCTCCAATTTCCACATTCTTCTGCTCCATAAATCCCGGTCAATGTGAAAAGTAATGCACATGCACGCACCTGCTGCCCCACCCCAAACTCCTCCCAGAATTATGCCTCTTTAAATATGTAAATCAATATAAACAGCCCTTAAGCTCAAAGTTCTGTGAAAAGGCAATGGCAAAAGCACGGGGGGGAAAATAGAAGAATATCAGAGAATGCCAAGTGGAGGCAATGAAAAACGTACTATTTGTTGGTTTAAGCAGTTGTATAAACAACAAAAGGAAGCTGATTGAAAGTTCAAGATCAGAAAGTCGCACAGAGCCCGAAATAAAAAAGAAGTGGTCAGATATCAAAGTCACTGTGAAAAGGCGAGTCGTAGCCCACAGTCTGAGTGTTATTTTATTTATTGCTTTCATGTTTTAATTTATTGGGGCATTTCATTGTGTTATTTATCAAAAAGGTATTGTTTAGGTTCTGGGAACGGATTAATACACTTTCCATTATTTCTGATAAGGAAAATTGATTCAGACTTTAAACAATTCAGAGTTCAAATGGCCTCCTGAAACAAATTAATTTGATGTAAGAGGCACCACTGTATTTACCCAGTAGTGCCACCCTATAGACCTTACATTGAACTTGCAGTCGTTGCTTGAGGGTTCTTCCTGTGTTTCTCCTCTGGTTTTCCTCCCACATCCCACAGATCTGCAGGTTCTTTAATTCCATGTGTTTATGGTTCTCTGTGTGAAAAGAAACTTCTAACATTTGTGTGAAATTTGCCATTAATATGTTTTCAATTGTGTTCCTGTGTTCTTGTTAAAGCTGGTGACTTTGAACTGGAGGTGTGCCGTGTAATGGCCTCATCTGGGTCACTTCCTGCCCTGTGCCTGATGCTGCTAGTATCCTGAGACCATACAGTAAGTAGACAGTTTTGAAGAATAGATGCATGATATTTTGCCTGAAAAAAAATCCCACTGTAAATGCAGATTAGCAATTACATGAATCACTGTACACTTGTGGCTGTATAAATTGATCATTTCATTAAAAATTCTTTCCTCTTTATGGCTCTTAATTACCGGTATTAGGTGGTAACCAAAGCAGAAAGCAATTTTATGGGAACTGCTGTGTTCACTCATATTTATACAAATTATCCTGCTTTTCACACTAATTTTCAAGATGTCTTTAGTGGGTTTCCTGCTGCACCCACAATGGAACTGCTCCTCCTCTTTGACCCCTACATCTGCTTCACCATGAGTGTTGAAATGTGAGATTTGCTATTCTATTCTCCAGTCTCATTTGGGATTGTTAAAAGAATTTATTGGATTTTTGAAGGGAAAAAAACATTTAAATATATACTGCTGTATATAGTATATGCTTTGGGACTCCTAGTCAACAACAGTTATTCCTTAATTGTTATATGTCATTTTATGTTAGTTATTTGTTACACTTACTGTACAACCTGAGAATAAACAAGTGAGTAGGGAAAATGATTTGTAATTTAGTTGTCTAATAATTCTGCACACTAATAGTTCCCTAATAATTGCACCCATTTACATTTTCCCCTGAGAAAGACAAAACTCGCTTTTCGTTTGTTCAAAATTCAGGATTGATGAAAAAACAATTTGGATTGATGGAAAGTTTTGTATATAAAATGAATCCTGAAGAAATACCATTTGCCTAATAACTGTGCACCCAGTGCATTGCTTTTGAAGAGGAATACTAATTAACAACACAAAATGTCTCATAGAAGGACCTTAAAAGTGGTATGTACCAGCCATGGTCTGATGCCAGGCTCAAATATATTTCCTTGTTTCAAAAGGTTTTCTTGTTTTTCAATTTTTTTCATTTTATGTTAGTTCTGTTTTAGGAGTAGTTTTGTATTTTTTTTAAATTATCTAATTTTATGATTTCTGTCAATTTTATATAGTATAATTATCTCATGTCTATGCATAGTGTATGTATGTTTCATTTAATATCCTTTGCGTCATGTAGGTGGAACCCTAAGAAGCAGGTCCACAATGACATCACTGCAGAAGGACTGCCCTCGCCTCTGTAGTATTGCTGAAGGCGAAGGCCCTCTAGACAGTCATGAAGTGGTCTAGTGTGAGAATCAATATGATAATTACTGTTTGGATTTTCTTTATTCATTTTATTAATTTTAATTAAAATGCAAATAACAATCCGTACAATCTAATCAAACTTAACAAAACCAAAATTCAACCCTCACCCAAAAGAAAGAGAGGAGCGACATCCAACAAAGCAAATCTTCGAAGCAGCAAGGAAGAGTATCCTTTTCCCAGATATAGAAGCTTATTCTAAAATGTTATTAATTAGATCCTGCCATATTTTTAAAAAGTTTGAACAGATCCCCTATGTGAGAATTTGTTTTTTTTTTTCCAATTTCAAATAGTACAGAACATCAGATACCCACTGACTTAAAAGTGGTGGGGTGGGATTCTTCCAGCTGAGCAAGGTAAGTTTGAGTGCTAGTAGTGTAGTAAAGGCAATTACAGTTTGTTTGTCCTTCTCCACTTTAAGCCCATCTGGAAATACACCAAACACAGCTGTTAATGGGTTAGGAGGGATTGTCACATGAAGGCTGTCTGATTGGCATTCAAAGGTTTTTATCCAAAATGTCGTTCATTTGGTGCATGCCCAGAACAAGTGGTCCAATGAGGCTGGAGTTCAATTGCAACGTTTGCAGGTGGAATCTTGCCCTGGAAACATTTTGGATATTTTTAATTGAGTTAAATGTACTTGATAGATTTTAAGTTGAATAACTGAGTGATCTGTACATATGGAGTTCAAGTGTATTCTGTGCATGGCTACCTTCCACTCCTTTTCTAAAATATTAAGTGAAAGATCCTTTCCCCATTGGGCGCTGGGATGTTTGAAAGGAAGGGACTTTAAAATGCTTTTATAAATTGTGGAGATGTTATCTGATTCTTCAAGACTGATCAAAGTTTCTTCTGGAATAGAAGTAGGTGGAAGGTGAGGGAAATTTGGCAAGTTCCATTTAGCAAAGTTTCTAACTTGAAAGTAGTGGAAGAATTGTGTTAATAAGAAGTTAAATTTTACGTTAATTGCTTGTAAGATTCAAAAACATTATATACAGTATGTATATGCCTCTACCTGCGGTGGGCTGGTGCCCTGCCCGGGGTTTGTTTCCTGCCTTGCTCCCTGTGTTGGCTGGGATAGGCTCCAGCAGACCCCCACGACCCTGTAGTTAGGATATAGCGGGTTGGATAATGGATGGATGGATGTATATGCCTCTAAATATTTTAATCCCTGACATTTTCCAAGCATAAATACTGTATATGTTTGAGAGGGTGGAAAAAAAGTGGTTGTCATGTAGTGGTGCAACAGATAATAGCTTCTCTGTCTTAAACTGCTACCTATATTGGTTCCATATTCTTAGTGAATGAATGGCAATTGGATTATTAGTGTACTAGCAGAATACCCGCGCTTCGCAGTGGAGAAGTAGTGTGTTAAAAAAGGTATGAAAAAGAAAAGGAAAAATTTTAAAAATAACGTAACATGATTGTTAATGTAATTGTTGTATATATATATATATAGGAAAATACATATCTATATACATATCTACATATACACATATATATATGCATACCTATGTATATCATATATACACACACATATACATACATACATACACAGACACACACATATATATAATTTGTGTGTATGTATGTATGTATGTGTGTGTGTGTGTGTGTGTATATACACATACATACAAACATACACACAGGTATATATAAATACTAGCAGAATACCCGCGCTTCGCAGCGGAGAAGTAGTGTGTTAAAGAAGTTATGAAAAAGAAAAGGAAATATTTTAAAAATAACGTAACATGATTGACAATATAATTGTTTTGTCATTGTCATGAGTGTTGCTGGCATATATATATATA
>JANRMT010062814.1:127432393-127448742 GCA_026402145.1 Polypterus bichir lapradei
AGTGAGTGAGTGAGTGAGTGAGGGCTTTGCCGTTTATTAGTATAGATTGACGATAGTTTGTATTTACTGGGGCACAGAGCAGAGGATATAAAGAAGAACTGCAAGATTTTATTTCTATTGCAGACCAGGCTTCTGTATATTCATCAATTTGTGTTGATGCCTAGGGGTCTCCTGTATAAACGGTGCATATGCACAAAAGTGTTGCGTACTCCCATTTCCATGCTCAAATCGTGATGTATAAAACCTAAACTTGGCAAAAAGGTACAGCCATTTTCACCCAGTGTCAAAGCAGTGCTTTTGTTCCAGTGTGGTTTCCCTTTCTTTTTTAGATCCACATCCCAGATGCGGCTTTATCATATACACTGAAATTAACCGCAAATTGTTTATTAGTTTAAGGCATCTGATTGTAATTAACCTGTAACAATATAATGGTCCACGGAATGGCCAAACTATTCCAAATATTATAGCTGCTTTAGCGTTGTTATTCTCACTGCACCTTCTTCTTCTTTCAGCTGCTCCCGTTAGGGATTGCCACAGCGGATCTTCTTTTTCCATATTACTCCCACTGCACCACTTGGAATATTTATATCACTGTATCTGAGTGTGGAATCACAGCTGTACAACAGCTGATCAGAAAGAGAATTATCGATATAGAGCATCAAGCACACGCTGCCTCAGCCATGCACTATTTGAACTGCTCTCATACGACAAACATTTCAGAGCCTTTCCTGTATGGACCTCGCGGTTCAGAAACAGTTTCATCCCAAGAACTATAAACGCAATCAATCAGTCCATCAAGTGCTCCTTGTAGATCTGTTTATACTTATAAGTACAATTACATCACTGTAAACTTGCGTTATAATATTGCACAACCTGAGCAACTTTAGTGCCTATTTACATATGATGACGATATAATTTTAAGATGAAATGCAGCAAAATATGTTTATTACATTATACAGATAAAACATTAACTTCATTTAAATAATCTATATTGTTAATAATTAAACATGTGAGAACACGGTGTTGCAGCGCTAGCAAGGAGCTGGCGCCACATTCAGGGATTGTTCCTGCCTTGCACTGTATTCTTGCTGCGGCTGGTGCAAAACTGGAAGAAGAGATAGATAGAATAATTAAGCGTGTACTACGAAGGTATTTCAATGTTCCTTAAAAGTTTTGAAGAATCAGCATTCTCAGCTTACAGATGGCTTTACATCTGTTACTGAGCTGATTATGTGGCGATTGGGTATTTGCAGAAAAAAAAGGAAGGACAGGAATAGGGGGTTAGTACGTTTGAGAGAGAGAGAGTACTGCTGCAATAAATTTTTTCATCGAAGTTTGTGCACGCCGCAGCAAGCATCTTGCAGGAGGCAGGAACAATCACTGGAAAGGGTGCCAACTTGTCACTAACTCTACGCCACCGTGTTCCCATGTTTAATACATGCTTTAATTCCTATTATCATGAAAATGATATCAAGTATACATCTCAGTATTTAAATTATTCAGAGAGCTGTAATATCACGAATGTAATGGATTCTGTGTGTTGTCGGAGGAAGAGAAAGCCCATATAAGAAGCACGTAGTGATTCACACACATAGAGCAGATAGAAGAACACATACAAAACAAAGCATTTAACGTACTACTTTAGTTACAATGGTATTTGAGAAACTAGTAAATTAAATGATTTTAAGATGAAGTTTATGATGTTCTACTTTAATGACAAAATAAACTATGTGATTAAAGTGGAAATTTCGAGATTTAAGTTGACATTTCGAGCTTTTTTCCCACTGTGTGCCTATTTTTTTTTCTTTTTTCTGTACCCTAATAAGCTTTCATATGACACTCAAACAGTGGGCCATGACTAGCCTTTTCACGGCGACTTTGATATCTGACAACTTTATTTTTTATTTTGTGCAACTTTGTGAACTTGAGCTTTTGTTGTTTATACCACTGTTTAAACCAACAAATAGTACATTTTTCCTTGCCTCCACTTGGTATTTGCTGAAATTCTTCTATTTTCCCCTGTGCTTTTGCCATTGCCTTTTCACATAACACTGAGCTTAAGGGCTATTTATATTGATTTGCATATTCAAAGAGGCATAATTCTGGGAGAAGTTAGGGAGTGGCAGCAGGCACGTGCACGTGCGTTACTTTTCACGCTGGCTGGGATTTATGGAGCAGAAGAATGTGGAAGTTGGCGAACGCACAGATTTATTCATCTGGATTTTTTTGTGTGTACGAACATTTCCGCTTTTGCCCTTTATTTAGTGTGAATTCTACGCATGGCGTTATGCAGGCGTTTATGGCCTATGTATTTGCCGCCAAGTAATAAAACTGCTTTTAGGTCATAGTAGAATCTCTCTTTAGATGTGTGGATGTTTAGAATTTCAAATAAATAAGGTTATGATTGAATCTAATTTCTTAAAAAAAGATTTGTTAATGTATATGGGGATGTTTTGGAAGTATAAAAATAAGCTTGGGAAGGATGGTCATCTCAACAGTGCCGATTCTCCTTGCTAATGTAAGATGGAGGGTAAACCATCTATGCAAGTCTTGTTTAACTTATTCCATGCAGACAGCAAAATTCTGTTGAACAACAGCTTTATATTGACTTATGTTGTTTACCCCTAGATATTTAAACCGATCTGCTAAGATAAATGGGATGGTGTTCTGTCTAATATGGTGTGCTAGAGAGCTCACTGGAAAAAGCACAGCTTTATTCAATTTAATTTTGAGTCCAGATGTCTTTTGAAAATCTGATACCGTATTTTCTGATTATTATGGATTTTAGATTCTGTTTTCTGAACTGTGTCTTTGGATTTTGGACTAGCTGTGTTTGCTTTGGGTTGCCTTTTTTAGATAAACCCTTTGTCTTAGTTTTCCTCTTTTGTTCCCCTGTTTTGCCTGTGTGCTTCTTTTGACAAAACTGCATTTGTTTTTGTCCTTTAAGCCAGAGGTTTACTGTCACCCTGTTCTCTCAGTGAGATTACTGAGTATTTTGAACTTTAAAAGCCTGAGCCTGCCATTTGAGTTTGGGACTAGGTTGCCTAAGGTCAGACCTGCTCCTAAGTCCCACACCTAGCAGAATCCTAGTCTGGCTTTTGTTTATTTTGACACATGCTCACCCTTTCAGCCATTTTCATTTTGCTGAAACATAATAGAAACATGCTATGAGTCCTTTACCAATTAGGAAAGACAAAAGAGGGGAGGATAAAACGTATCAGTATTAAATTTATTAACAAGTAAATGAAGGGCTTTAAATAGTTGACAAGAAGGGTGAGAGAATGTTAAAAGTAGAAAATCAAAACCTGTCATGTTTCAGTCAGGATTCCTCCCCTAGCAGAGGTTCAAATGTCATTTTTTGTTTGTTTTGTTAAATGTTTGATTCATTTCTTTTTGTGGATATTGTCAATCATTAAGTTTGTATTTGTCTGGGTATCTTTTGTTATGTTCCATGTGTTTTGTTTGGGGTCACCTGTCCATCATCAAGGAGCTATCTTGCCCTATAAAGGCTGGGAGAACCCATAGTCCTTTGCGTTCTTTGCGAACGGGCTAATACTATGGTGAGTGTTTATTCTGTGCTTTTGTGTTTCTTTGGATTTTTTCAACCTGCGCTCTGTTTTTTGACTTGGATTTCAGATTGGAAATTTGTTTTTGAGATTGCCTCTTGAAGGCAATACCATTTGTGCCTTTGTGCTCCACATAGCTTATTTTGTTCTATGGAGCATTTGTTAAAATAAATCTTTTTATTTCATAAATAGCTCTTTTTGTTTCTAGCCAGGGTTTCATGGTAATTCTACCCTAGTGGGAATTTTTGAATCACTGATTGGAAACTCTTTAATTCATAACAAAACTAAAATGAAACTAAAACAAAGCAGATGGAGTGTGTATATGTGTCCTGTAATGGACAAGAGTCAGATACAGGGTTGCATTTGATTGCACTAGAATAGCCTCCAGTCTGCCATGATGCTACAATTTGATTAAAACATTATGAAGGCGTGAACATTTTTTTATGCTTATCATATTAAAAACAAAAAATAGTAGTAATGATTATTTTATTAGCCTCTGTAATCTAATTCTACAATGATGCTTAGTGCTACCAGACTACCCTCAGGTTCCTATTAACCAAGGGGAAAAAAGATAGAGAGATGGACAGATAGCTGGATGGAGGCAATGTCCGATTTGTCTCTGCAGTCTGTCCATTGAAATATTTTAAAGAAATAAAATAATGATCTTGCAGCTGTTTAATAGAAAATCAATTAAATGATATGTTTTGTGCAATATATTTAGCACATTAGCTTAAATGTACTTCTAGATTGAACAGGGACCCTTACCTGGCAGGGAGGCCAATACAGTGAAAGAATTGGGGGAGATGATGACATTTGAATATTTTCTTTCCCAGTAAGCTAGATGACATCATTCCTTTGCTTCATTACCCATTCAGATACGCACAGGTCATGCTGGGAACTGGATTCCTGAAGTACAGCCTTTTTGGGTTCCTTGGGTGCCACCAGGGTGAGCTGTAAGTGTTTATAATCCCTGCTTCGTGGGACTTCCTCCTAACCTGGAAGTACTTCCAATGGATCATGTCCTAACACCAGAAGAACTTCTGGGTTTGAGACAAAGGAGCCACTCCGCCTCACCTCAGGGAGTCATTGTCAGGAGGCAGTGGGTGACACTCTCCTGGAAGAATGGAAGTAGAGAAGGGGCATTGATTGTGTGTATTTGGCTGTATTAGTGATCCTTTATTTGAACCCGGGATTGTGTTGTGTGGAATAGTGTGAGGTTTGGGGCTCAGTGGTGCTCCCTTGTGGTTACAACACACATTTTGTTATTGTACAATATTTGTTCTTAAGATTAGCTTTTCAGTAGCCTTATGACCTGTGGGTAGATACTGTCCCTGAATCTACTGGTGTGAGTAACAATGGCCCTGTACTGTTTGCCAGATGAAAACAATGAGAAGTGTGGCTGTGCAAGATGGTGGAGCTTTGATTATCCTGTTTGCCTTTCTAATTCAGTGAGTGTTTAAAGGCTTGGGGCCAGTAATATTCTTTGCGGCTTTCAACACCCACTCCAGAGCTTTATGTTCTTGAGCCAAGTACTAAAGCATAAACCAGGAGAGTTTAGGTCACCAGTGAGACACCTTCTTCTGGGTATGGGATCTTTTATATGCTTCAGCCCAGGAAAGGCAGGATATATGGTAGTGATGGGGGCATGGTCAGTCAATCTCTTGGGTTGTCTTCTTTGAACTTTGAACAATTAGCGACAGCATCCCCTGTCACCCCGGGGTAGTACAGCATACCTGACCAGATCCAGCAAGGTGGCCCTGAGACGCATATGCATGACAACAGTAATATTAAACTCCTTTAGTTATTTGCTTAGATGCAACTGCAGAAGATGGTTGAGTTGTGTCAGTGTCAGCAGTGCTTTTTACTTCCTTTGGATATTATATGTACTTTGTCTTGTAGGGTCCTATGGAAACCCTATTTTTACTTTTATATTCTTTATTGTGTGGTCAGGTAGTTTAGCACTTCCTTCCCCTTCCCTTCTACATCTGTAACCTCAAGCAATTATACAGAGTAAAGGAACAGGCTGGAGCTAAGTTACACATTTAATTATGTATTATTCATAATATGCCCAAAAATAAAATGGAAGCAGAGTGCAATATGAATGTTGGAAAACCATACCACTACAGCCTAAGTAGCAGTGCATCTTACTCTCATTGGTTTTACTTGGCTTATTTTCAGTCTTGCTTGCTTTGCTACTACATGGCCTTTGAATGGAGTATTGAAAAAGGCCACATCTCTGTAACAATAGGGTTGCCAGATATAGTTGTCTTCATTCTGGTCTTCTTTTCATGGCCAAATGTTGATAGCGCGAGAGAGGTAAAGGCAAGATGACCAACTTTATACTATTCTTATTACAAATCATGAACCAATGGGGCATCCACATGATACAGAATGGCCTCCGATTTAAAACCAATCACAAACAGCCATACTTCAGACCTGCAGAATTAGTTTAAATGTCTCTTCCTAGGCCATTTATTAATGAAAGCACTCAGGTACAACTCATCCCCAAGTTGCTTTGTCTAGTTATGGCCTGCTCTTGCCAGCTAGGTAGTTTATTGCATTCCTGCATGAAAGTCCAAACACAGTCAGGTGCCAAACTGGTTTGATACATATGCCATTCCCCAACCCCAAAATAAATGTCACATCCTGAGTCAGTCCTAAAGACTGGAGGTGGTGGTGGTGGTTGTGGTTTAAGGGGGGGGGGTTATATAAACATCAAAGCACATCAAAGCACATCAAAGTACCGCTGTTCTTGTCAATAAAGTAAAACATGCCTGCTGGAACACTAATATTACATTTAGTTTGTCTAGCTTACAAATAAAGATATACAAAGTATTTATCAATGTATATGCTAGATATGAACTCTACTACAGTGTGCCACACTTCAAATGAATATTTTGCAATTAATATTTTAACGAATGTAGCTGTTAGTTCTCTTAACATTACACCAGACACTATTGTCACAACTGTGAACAACAGTGACAACCTATTATTCACTTCTACCATTAGAGCATTGACTTTCTCAAATACTAATGTATAATCTGATTTTACAGAAAGGTGCTTTCCTTGGAACAGGTTCTTATTATTTTTAATGCTTGTAGTGCACTCTTCACACATTTATATATTTATTAGGAGTCTTTGTAGTAGACATTTCAGCTGTAGAAAGTTCATCATAATCAGAGGTTTGCTGTTGCACCAGGAGCACCACTGCTCTTTGCAGTTCATTTTTCACTTTAGGCTCCATCTTCATGAGGTGTTAGATTGGTTTAGAAATGTGACACTCAATGAGCTGTCTAATTGTTCCCATCCACTTTTTAAGCAAAATTCACTCATGATTGTCTCCAGATGTATATATTACATGTCCTGCTCTGAGAGACTAGTCCAGGGTTGGTTCCTGCCTTGTGCTTAGGGCAGTCAGAATTGGCCTTGATGTTCTGTTATGTTATACACTGAGTGACAAGAAGCCCGTCCCGATCATGACTTATGTGTTTACATCAACATAATATTTGCATCCTCCATGAAGGCTGCAGAAAGAAATAAAGGGCTAATCAGTAGGAACGTTAAACTGGAAACAAAAGTGAAACATAAATTAAGAAACCCAACATGGCAGAAAGCTGACTATCAGCTAGCCAAATGAGCTGGACTGTCTGAATGCTGCATGATCCATCAAACATGTCAGGTCCAAAATGATTAAAATTAATAAAGCACAATAATCAATAATGATGAATAATTAAAACTTGATTTTTATCCAGCATCTTTAATCATTTTAAAAGATTTTCTAGCATGGCCCACAATTCCAATCTGAATGTTGTAATCATTAATATTAATATATACATCATTTTAATAGAGTTCTCTTGCTGTTGTATATCTAAAACCAAACAAATATGGACTTAGTGCTACTGCTTTGTTTCTTTTCCTTGTCTAAAACTGCACAGCTAGTCTCTGCACCTCACATGATTTCAACTAAAACATCGCAAGAATTTAGAGATATTACAGCATAACAACTTTAAAAGGGAATGAGAGGAGACCATTCAGACCATCAAGCTTGTTTGGTTAGCCAGTGTCAAAGGTGTCCAAAAATCGCACATATGTATTTTTTATAAGCTATTGGAAACCTAGTAGTTTATTAAAGATCACCAAGACTCTTCTTATTGGTGCAGTCTTTAATTTTTCCCCCCAGTTTCCATTGATCTCCTCAGGCAAGTGTTTCACTATTTAATTGAAGGAATTCTGCTGCCATTTGAGAAATTGCAGGACCTGAATTGAAAGCTGAAGAGATTAAGGTCCCTTAACCTGGCAAAGAAGGTTTATGCAGACATACCTTTTCATGTTACATCTTTATACACATTCACATTTAAAGCTAGAGATCTGTCCATTCTCTGTTGCTTTCCGTCCTTCAGACATTCACTTTTTACATTGGACCCTGTAATGTCATAATTCCTCTGCTTCAGTTATTTTTGTTCTCATATACTATCTTTTCTTTTTTTTTCCCCTTAATTGCAGGCGCCTCTTAATATCTGCTAATTTTAACATCTAGTTGACTCTGTCTATCAACTTATACATATTGTTGTCCTCTTTCTCTTATTAGTGTTAATAATTTTATATAAAATAAAGATTGATCTGTTGTCTCATACTGTCAGTAGTGTCACCAGAAGGCACTTTATAGGACTAAGTGCGTTACGATAGAATACAAAACTGAGGATCCAATTGAAGTAAGACTGGATTACAGAGACAGTGGCATCAACCCTGGCATGACATGCAGTGATCACCACAGCCGCAAAATGAATTAGAATGAAAGAGTGAATAACATAGTACCTAATATTTCTATCACAGCCAAAAGTGCCTCAGGTGGGGATCATTGTGAGGAAAGGAAGGAAGTGGAGAGCTGAAGATGACATCAAGCAAGGAGTATCCTGGTTATGCACCAGTGGGGTGATAATAATGGTGGCCACAGGACAGTCAGGCTTGAGAAGCTTCCCCTATAATCTTCTACCAGTTGGTCGACAGGAGGTGAGAGTTTCTGTGAAGGAGTTATGTGCCAACAAGATAGTGGAAATGTAGCAACAAAGTGGCATGCACACCTTTACTATTGAGCAGGAACAAAGGGGACTGAGTAATAGATCATGGAGAGAAATATGCCAAGCCAAACACCACCATATTAAGTTCCTAATACAACCAATCTATGATATCTTGTTTACCCCAGCAGATCTCTTTGTTGCTGGGGAAAGGCTCAAACATTGGCATGTCCTCTGTGCTGAGGAGAAGGAACTTCAGAGCACATTGTTAGTTGATACCTAAAAACCCTAGGAGTATTACCCTTGGTGCCAAGACCAGGTGCTGAAGATAGTGCAAATCTATCTCCCAATCTGTGCCCACTAAGCAAACAATTACTTTCATGAGACCTAACCCCAGGCACTAGCCAACCTCCTGGGAAGAACAAGGGACTGGACAATTGTGAACAGACTGAGCGAAGAAGCTCAAGTTTCCCCAGCACATCTCTATGACCATGCTTAGGTCAGACATAGTGTTTCTGTCAGATTCGTCTAAACAGGTGGTCATGCTGGAACTAACTGTATCTTGAGAAGACTGAATAGAGGAGGCCCAATAAAGGATGAAAGTCAAATACCAAAACTCGGTGGAGGAGGAGGGGCTGTAAAAGGGGTTAGAAGGTGCACTGTATGCCCGTATAGGTGTGCTACAGAGGGATTGCTGGTCAATTGCTTTGTCAATCCTTCAGCCAGATGAACATTTCCAGAGCTTGTAAGCCAATCAGGAACAGTACTGAGGCTGTAGAGCGAGCCTCAATCAAGATGGCTGGAGATCAAAAGGAATAACCTGAGGCAGAAAGTTACCCAGACACAAATGGCAAGTGTGTCTGATGTTGAAAGACCAGAAGCAACAAGTGACCCCAGGTTACAACAATGAAGATGTGTCTGTGTGCATTGAAAGATGTGTAATTATATCATTTATCATCTATTTATTATGCTCCTTTTAGGTTTATGTATTGACCTTACACCAAGCATACAGTAAGATTTAATGTTCTAATGGTTCATGGTAAGTCTGCTTGGGCACTCTGTTAGATTTCCCTCATTGGTAATTATGATGGTTAGCAATGCATGTACATAAATTACTGTTCTGAAACTCATTTAATCCAAATCCACATCATGAGGGGCTAGGGCAGGGTTCCAAACTCTCCAAATTAGCAGCAAAAACAGGTCACTAATTAAGAAAATTGCTAGAATGAAAACCTGCAGCCACTGCAGCCCTCCAGGACAGGAGTTTGAGAACCCTGGGCTAGGGTCTACACCAAGGGTCCTCGATCACAGTCCTGGAAGGCCGCAGTGGCTGCAGGTTTTTGCTCCAACCCAGTGGCTAAATAAGAAGCACTTATTGCTCAAGTAACACTTCTGCTTCACTTTAGTTGTATCACTCGTTAAGATTTTGAACCCTTATTGCTTATTTTCATCTTAAACAGCTGTATTCTTGGTTTTTAATTGCTCCTAATTATCAATAATATGCAAATAACAAAAGAGACCAACAGTTCTCCATTTAGCTTGTTACCAATTACACCTGTGTGTATTTGTCATGCACTATTGAGTTTAATTAAATACTTGGAAGGAAAGTGAGGTGAAAAAAGGACTGAGAATTACTCATCCATTTTAGCCTTCACATTATTTGGATGATATCGTTAGAAAGGGGAAGAAAATATAGGATATGAGAATTACCTGACATAGCAGAGTTAAAGCACTAACAAGCCATGAAATTAAATTATTGGCAAGAATTGCTTTCTAATTAAGCAACCAGGTTAGAACAAAAACCTGCAGTCACTGCGGCCCTCCAGGACTGTGACTGAGGACCCTGGTCTATCCTGACAGCACTAGGAGCAACGCAGAGCCATTGCATTGCAGATCTCATTTTGTGTACATATTAATTTGGAACAGCACATCAGCCTACCTTCCAGTCTTACTGAAAAACCAGTCTAGAAACCAATGCATGCTCCACATGGAGGACAACTGGGTGTGGGGATGTAAACTGTGGGTCTGGAAGTTGGCAGCTTGACTCGCTGTGCCACCTGCAGTTATTATTATTTGTAACTTTCTCCAACCTTTTACCTTTTTGTCTTATCTAATGCATCAGAAGGAAAGACTGCCATTGCTCCAAGCTTCCCTCCTGCTAAGGTTTTTCAAAAAAGTCTCCATCAGTAAGTAACAGACCTCCTCATCTTCACCACATGACAGTTACAAAAGGATCCCAATGTTTCTTACAGCAGGCTGCTAATTTACTGAGCCTTCATCTTTCGTGTACATTGGCCTGAGGCTAACAAGCGCAGACTGCTTCGAAAGCCCCCTTTTGCTCACGCCTCTCCCTCCTTCTTTCTCTCCTTCCTTCCTTTCTTTCGTTTCTTCCCGTGCCTTTCCCTTATCTCTGGGTGTGAGAGTTACCTGGGAGCGCATCGCGCCGGGGCCGCCTTTGTTCCAAAAGCTCAGCCCCTCCCGCTTGGTCCAACGCCCGGCCATGTGACTCGACATCTGCTGTAGAAACCAAGCAACACTGAGCGCTGCAAGGAAGAGGGAGAAAGAGAGACGAAGACCGGAGAGCGTGAGGCGCTCGCTACAGCCTCCGGGAAAGGAGATCTGTCAATAGCCGTCAATACTCGGCAAACTGCGCCATCTGCACACTATTTCTCCCGAACGTTCCAATTGAATCCATGTTCTCCATCTCTCAGAACGCCCCTGACTCGTTGCAGGATCTACTTGCATGCAACTTTGTGCATAGTTTAGTTCCTTTTATTTGCTGGAACCTTTGTTTGGGCTTTCCTTGAAGGATATGCTTCCACTGGCAGTTAGAAACTGGACAGACACGAGTCTCAGTTCCTGCAGGGGCTAGCCAGTGCGACCCCCACCAGCAGCCGTCCGGCTCGGCTCCGGGTCCGAGGTGAAGGGCTCGGCGACTCGCACGAGGATGCCGGTAATGAAAGGACTGCTGGCCCCTCAGAATACCTTCCTGGACACTATCGCGACCCGCTTCGATGGCACTCGTAAGTTAACCTTCTCTGCACCTTTTATTATGCTTGAATTTAGCGATGCACGGATTCGGAAAATAATCGCTTATTCTAGATTATGGATTTCACGCATTGTCTGAGGCAAATCACGGTTAAGCTATTTATTCCACCGGGCTTGTACTGGATTTGAGTGATGTGGATGCCCATGACAGACGCCTTTGAGCACGTAACACGCAAGCTTGGTCTCTTTTTCGCAGTAACTTATGGATGATTTCTTAGAAGTGAGAAGGAAAACATTTCAGACGCTTGTCGGTTAGTTTTCATCACTTGGGTGCGATTGTTTCAATATGGACTCCTCGTCTGCACAAATATTGTACCTTTGATCCTACTGGCATGCACACCTTTACTATTGAGCAGGAACAAATGTGGTAAAAGCAATCCGTCCTAGTTTGTTGAATATCTTGATTATTACTTCTTCCACTTGTCATGTGTTTTGAGAATATCGTAGTTAACTGTTTACGGTTTTTATTTATTCAGCAGTGGCCTTTTTCAAAAATGACAAAGTTCACATCTTTTCGGCAAGACGCTCCGGTTCAGTAAAAGATAACGGATTTATTTATACAATGGATTACATGCTGCCAGGTGCACAGTTTTGAAGTTAACGTCTACGGTTTATCATTTAATAATGGAAAATACAAAATATATACTTATTCATTTTACAAGTCATCTTGCATAAAAAAATTTCTACGAATGCAATGTAAATAATTTCACATGCATTCAAAGTTCTTTCCTGTAGGGTACCTACCGTACATTTTCACTTCCAATGTTAACCTGCTCTGACCTATACGCATGTATAAACTCGAGCTTCCGAAATAATTCTGTGTCTAACGTTTCTCAAAATTAATTTAGCACCCTAAAAGTCGAAAAACACTGCATCTAGATTTTAAAAAAATAGGAGGAAGTGATTGTTTACTAGTAAATACAACCATTTACAAAAAAAATACCTCACATCGCGGGGGTTCAAATATACAAGAAGCGCCCTGTGTGCGTTTTTCCTGTCTGATTGTAAACTTCAAGGTTTGAAATTCTATGTTTTGATTTTCCGCAATTCTTTCAATATAACGATTTAGTTTCCAGTGAAGTAAGTACAGTTCAGTATGGTCTGAAATTGTTCCATTTTTGATCAAGGTCATGGACTGGCATCCCGACCAGTTTTGTTTAATGACAGGGATAAGCTCTGATCCCTCAGTTAAGCGGATTCTGTGACTAGACTGACGCCTCTATTTTTAAATACAATTCAGAAAAGTGAGCGTCACTTTAGTCCGTTTTTTTTTTTAATTTCAGCACCACGGCCAGTGATCGCTAACTTCTGCTCTACATCCTTATGATCGCACCTTCTCTCAGAAAATTGGTCTGTTAGGAGTTTGCGATCCCCCCAAAACCCAAAATATAAACTTCAGCTTCCAAACCGACCCTCATTGATCATTTAAAACGGGCATGAGAAGAGTTTTCTAAAAGTTTACAGGTAGGGTAGCACTGTTGTAAATGCATGAAGTTCGTACGCTGTCCCGAGCTTGTTGATGAGTTTTGGTGTTTTGCCAGAGCACGCCACTTCCAAAGAATTCAAGAATATAAAATCATTAAGTACAGTATATGTTTAATCATAAATCTTTAAGCTTTGAAGTGCCCAATATTGACTGTTAAAATGAACTGGAATCTGCAATGTCGGAAAAGAAGAGTCGGTTAGAGAATACTAGTATGGATATAGTAAACTCGTGTGCAAATGTTTAAAGTTGAGCTTTTCAATGTGATTGGACACTTGTGCGTGTTCACGTACAGACTTAGAGTTCCAGGAAACTGCGTGACTGTGCTCTGCGATAGATTGACATCCCGCCCGGTATTGCTCCCTTGTCCTTAATGTTTAGACCACAAAAACAAGCAAATAATGAAAAAATGGGTGCAGAAAATGAATTGGAAAACGGATGAAAATTTGATGCATTTCTGTTGAAACTATGTTGAATTCACCGATTTGATTTCCTCTAAAATGCATTATCGACGACTAAACTTTTGTTTAGGAAGCTAATTAATACATCGGGGAAAGCGATGAAAACATTGCAATCACCAATAAAAAAGCGTGCACGTGAAGATGTAAACCAGTAATGCACACGAGAAGGCCACAAACGATCAGCGCAGCGAGCAGTGTTACTGAAATCAGAGGCGGGCAGACTCAGTCCCCCAGTATACTGCCGAGCTGCTCTTTAATCAGTCAGTGCCTGAGGGTCCAGCAAGGAAATCAGAGCATTAATCCGATCCGAGGCGGATTAGAACTTTAAATGTATCCGTTTGTGGCCACTCGAAGTCACACTTCTCGATCTCGCCTTATTCTGTAGTGTATAATGTAGTTATACAGTATATTCCACGCACCCCAGTAACATATGTGTAAGACAGTCTCACAAATGATGCGACCATCAGAGAGAGAGAGAGCTACGGGATAAGTGGTTGCCGCGCGACTGGGACGCCTGGAAAACAAAGCAACGCATCTAACCTTTGAAGGGCGCCTGGGGAGAATTTTATGACAGTCTCCGAGCAAAACATGCTAATATGTGCGATCTGGTTTATGAACATCAGTCCAATATTAACTACCGCTAAACGGAACTCTCTCACACACAGCAGCACTTCTTTAATTAAAATGTAAATTGTAAACTGTAACCTCCCAGTGTCTAACGATTGCTAAATCTTTACGCCAAAATCTGAACTGGATGAGAGCAGTTAAATGTCAATGTTTCATTCAAGCCATCAGCCCTATGAAAGCGAGGCAGTAGTGTTATAAAGTAAAGACCAGAATTAATCGGACACGCTTGTTGGAGCACTCTTTAAAACAGTCACCTATTTGTAAAGTATATATGGCTTTTGACGTGTATAAACTTAGACGGACCATCGAATTCTGAATACTGTATATGCTCTTATTTTGATTATTTAAATCAAAAACCCTTTTTCTAATACACGATGCTCCACTAAGTAAGCTGAAACTTAAGTGAATGATCTCGTGAGTTTTGTATAAGGCGATCTTTTCAAAAGGATGTCATTTTTCTATCGCTCTGTGAACACCGTTATGTACGAAAACACATTTACCTCAAATGACACGAACCTTTGATAAAGTTGTCCGATTTCTCTTATAATCTTGCTGCCAAATATTTTTATGGGAATACAATTCTCCCAGTTACACACGTATTATATAAGATTAATACAGGAGTCCAAAATAGATAAAGAAGAAAAGAAGCATAACAATAAAGACGGCAACTGGGTAAACTAGAATCCACAAAGACATCCTAATTTATTAGATGGTTGTTTCACATAATTGCCATTTTTATATTAGAATGTAATTCCTGGAACCCCGAAAAAGGCTCGGCGAAGAAAAGAAAGAAAGCGCTGGGAGCACAATGAGAGGCAGGCAGTCAGCCAGCCAGCCAGCCGGCTTTGGGGTAGAGCAGCTTGGGGGGCGGGGTGAGCAGGGGCTCCTGCAAATGCTTTTCAATAAACACAAAGAAATCCTCCTTGTTAATGGGTTCGGAAAGCAGATCGGCCTTGTCTGTAATAAGCAACACCAGCCTACTAAACAGACGAAGATAACGGCGCTTATTTCCTGCATATGGAGTGCAATAAAACAGCGACTTCGCGCAGAGCCCCAATTCAGTCCAACAGGCGCAGCGCCGCTCTTTAAGCGTTCTGGTGGCGGACTTGCTTGAAATGAACACATCGTGCAGTCCTCAACATCTTCTGTAAATGTTTAAATAGTAACTCTTCTTAAATGAAAATTTGTATTCCAGATCAATAAATGCATATTTATGAAGTGTTCAAAGGTATTTATTTAAGACGAGTTCTTTTGGAGCCCGAAAAAGCTGTAATTTAGTATTTTTTATTTTGATTTCATTTTTTTATTCATAAACAACGTTCATTTTTATCTGAAATACAACATTGAAGAATGTCGTTTTGTATTACAATTTGAAATCAGGTGATCAAGAAATGCATTTCCTATTTCATTGCAATTTGTTTTATTTATTATAACCTCAGCCTTAAATTCAAAAGCACTTAACACCTCAGCATTTTTCGCTCTTACCCCATCAGTGAATGGATGGCACGTCCACAGAGGGGATTTCCTGCGAGGCGACTTGCGTGACTTGCCTTTAGTTGGCGCAGAGTCTCCCAGCCTTGTGGAGAGGGGAATCCCCACGGGGATCCCCTCTCGTTCGCAGCAGGACGCTGGCAAGATCTCGCGTGGATGGCTTTTCCTCAGTCGCGACTTATCGGACTGCACCTGTGTGCATGTAAATCGGAATTACTCTGCATAAAGCTATCTCGTCTCTTGCGGGTTCACGATTATGAAATCTACTTGCAAGGAAAGAAAAGATAGAAAAGCATGGCCTCGGAGAATGTGGCGGCCGGTGTAGTGAGTGGTCTGCGCGCTTTGAAAAACTACTTGAAATTGTATAGCACATTCCATACATAGATGAAATACATTCAAGAGTACTTAAAATATGATTACAAGATACGGATCACAATAAGTTATGTTACAATATCTCCAAATGATATAAGTTCAAAAATATATTTCTATAAAAGTAGTTTCGTCTTGTATTGTGCTGAATGATCCCGAAGTTAATTAGATTATTGTTTATATGCTTATACCCAATGTTCACTTCAGTTCTGAATATAAAATAAGTAGTTGTTAATATACATAGTGTTATTAAACCATATCTATCTATCTATCTATCTATCTATCTATC
>JANRMT010062814.1:127448842-127483795 GCA_026402145.1 Polypterus bichir lapradei
TATCTATCTATCTATCTATCTATCTATCTATCTATCTATCTATCTATCTATCTATCTATCTATCTATCTATCTATCAAGGCAGCTGCAACACAATCTGTTCTGGAAACACATCAGATTAACTTGACTATAACAACCTGGGATTCTCCATCTGCAATGCATACACTGTGGCATTTCTTTCCATTTTGGATTTGGGTAATTTAACTGCTGATAAAAGCAGCTGGACTGACCTATAATCCACCTGTGATCCTTTTCAAAACCTTTGGCTGTGAATAGCCTTAACATTTAGTATTGTCATGAGTTCAGTTAGAATTAACTTTTTTCTGCAAAGATACATTTTTCTAAGAGAAAATATTGTTCTCCAAAGTATGTTTTTAATGGGATGTATGCACCTACTAAAAAGGCCACATTAAAAGGTTTATTTATTCAACATTTTTATTTTAGTACAATGCCATTTTTTTGTTTATGGGAGCCACCATTTTTGGCTCTGTTGCTATGTACAATGCAAGATTGCTGGGGCCGATAGGGTATAAAATGGTATAAAAGATCATCATTTTGAATGAAGCACTGTCCAGCTTTGCAAGTGTTCCTTTTCAATATTCTAGTTTAGAAATATTTGTGTCTTTCTACTCTAATCAGTCTTTGCCCTGTGGTCTTGGTTGCTATCGGTTTCCTTGTAGTTTGCTACACGTTTTCTATTCATCCTTATTTATTGGCCCCGTTCTTCTTATGTCTGTGCAACGTGCAGTGTCAAAACAACTGTGCAGTATTTCAAATTAGGTGACTTCATCCATCTATTCAAAACTCAATTTTTCTTGGACATTGTCGTGGAGAGCTAAATTCACCCACCCATCCCTGCATCCATCCTTTTTATAACCTGATTATCCATTTTTGTGCCAATCCCAGCAGCACTGGGTACTAGGTGGAGCCATCTCTTGGTGGGCACCAGTCCTCCATAGTGGATACTCATGTATACACCCACACTCACTCAAATCAGGCTGATGTGTAGTTGCTATACCACCAGGTATGAGCATCTTCATTTATCCACTATTTGTTTTATTCCATTTGCTGAAAAAAAGAAACTTACTTTATGAGAAAATAATTTGGTAAAGAAGGGTGTAATTGTCTTTTTCTTCTCACTGAATCTTTGTGCAGACACCTAAAGTGATAATCAAAGTCTGGTTTACTTTAATTGCTTCTACTAATTAGGCCCTCACTGTGATGGTACATTTTCTATCATTATCTTGTATTAAGTGATCTCTTTTGAGGACAGAAATTCATTAGTTGTTTCTTCTATTGAAAACTTTTCATTAGGATGTAAAATGGAGTTAATTTCATCCCTGTTTTTTAAGTCCTTTAATCTTAAAAAAAATTAAAAGAGGACGTTGCCAATGGCCATGAGGTCGGCCAGTGGCTCTGTGCAGGCCAGCTGTTAATACAGAAAGCTCTTTATGGTCGGATTGCCACGCTAAAGACCACATGCTCAGCTTGGAAATGAAGTAGCTTTGGTCTTCAGTGTGCTTTGATTGGCCGGGTGACAATTCAGTTTGGGCTTCTTCTGGGATCTCCTGACATCCATCTGGAGATCTTATTCATTTAGTTAAAGCAACAATAGAACAAGAAAAAATTTTAAAAAGCGATGGTTAAATTATCTTTGACAAAAGAAAATTTAGATAGTTAGGCCTTGGAAAGAAGGGAACAACTCTGATCTCCACTGACTCTGACACATTGTAAGTGATCTGACTGAGCGGCAGCTCGCTCCTTGCTACACAAGCTACTGTAAATGCCAGCCTGAGAGTTTTGGTGCTGCTTCTATATAAAGGTTTGTTCCAGGGGGTCATTTAGGTAGGCTAAGCCCCCCAGAGGTTATGTCAAGCTACCCCAGCCATTCTGTCTGATGTATTATTTCTTGTTTTATCACACCTAGTATGTTAGGTTCCACCATTTTGGTCTGAAGTTGATTCCAGAGCCCTTATTAACTAAAATATCACTTCTCTTGAGTTTAGGATATGAGCAGCCCCTTTAACAATAGGCATTGTCATTTATTGTTTTTAATTGTAGCATAGCATGATGACATTGGGGTTAGTATGCTTCTACAACACTGGGTCCAGTTCCTGGCTAGGTTTGTCATTAGTGTGGAATTGGCATGTTGTCCTGAGGACCATATGATTCTCAAGTTTCCCTTTATCCCAAAGATGACTGTGCAAAATTCTAAATTAGCCAGGTATGAGTATGCTCTGTCATGCACTTTGGTCCCAACTTCCATGTCACACGATGTTCTCTTAATAGACTCTGCCTCATTGTAACCCTGTTGGAAATAAAATAGCTATTGAAAATGGATTGATGCATGGGCCATGCATGCTTTGTTTTCTGGATATAAATCTTGGCAGGTGGAATCAGTAGGGGCCATCAGCCCTTGACACATCCAGTGGATATCCTGAGGTGGTGAGGGAGCTGGCGGCAGCTTGCATTCAAGTGCAAATAGAGATGCAAACAAGTCTGAGTAACTGAAGCATACTTGATTTTGGGTTGTTGAGTTTAGTTAAAATAAAATTCAGTGCAGATTATTGCAGGCAGAGGAAGTGAACTCTTAAAAAAATATAAGGTAGATAGTAACCAAGAGTTGAAAAATGTGGCAAGGATTGTGGTCAAAAGGCAGTCAAAGGTTGCTTGCAGAAGAAAGAACAAGGCCAGGGTTGCAGCGGTCTGAAAAAGACCCAACTAAGATTCACACCACCTGTTGATGGTGATTTTCTTATTTTTTCAGCGGGGACCCCCAGGTACACACCTAGCCTTGGCCTGAATCACGCACAACCTTACAGAGTCAAAAAAGCAAATGGCAATAAATTAGAAATTGAAGAATGTATTAAACAACAATAAATGAAATCTAACTACACAAACTAAAATGATCCCACCCCAGTTCCCTTTCCAGCAAATACACAATAAACATGAACTCACAAACAAAAATCGGGAGTGTATATTTGAGGTGTAAACCGCAAGGCAATAATTATATTTTTATATTATGTACATTAAAGAACCATTAACAACAAATCAAATCAAATTAATAGTATATTGAACAATTATTATAATAGTAAACTTGAATAAATCAGACTCTGTAGCTTCATGAATTAAAGGTAAACCACTTCCAGTTAACGGAAATAGCCCAAAAGTTGACAGAAATCTACATTTTGTACCTAATACTTGTATGCAAAATTTGGTTGACCTAACTGAAAGTGTTCTAAAGTTATCATGTTTATATATATACACATACACACAGACATAATTCCAAAAGTAGTATTTCCAGACTCAGGGAAGTCTAACACATTGAGATTCATCAAAATGTCAAAACGGAATTTTTGGAGGATTCCAATACTTTCCCTATACTTCGTATATGAGAAAGTCAGGGAGGTCTAAAACGTCGAGATTCATCAAAATCTCGACATTGAATCTTTGAACTATTACAATACTTACCCTATACTTTGTATACAACAAAGTAACAAACAACTAACAAAAACCACGCACGATGAAGTCCATAACAAAGTCCAAAGTAAATGACAACCAATGTAGTGAAATGATGTTGATTGAATAATCCAGAGATCAGCTTGCTGTAAGTAAATGTAATGAACATTTGTACTGATACATCCTGATGATGAAGAGTGATGGGATCGGTAGCGCTCCTTCTCCAAAGGTCGACGAACAATGCAAATCATTCCCCACGGAGCAGGCTGACACCAGACAGTCTATACACACGAGTAGGAGATAATCCAGGACAAGAACAATAATCCAAAGGCCACAAATGGGAAGACAAAACAAACGGGTAACTCCAGACAGAGTCTGGAGTCTGAGGTCAGGTACTGCTAGGAGATTAGGTTTTTACTCTCCGATAGCACTGCTACAGGGTGAAAACCTAAAAACATTTATCCATCCATCCATTATCCAACCCACTCTATCCTAACTATTGGGTCATGGGGGTCTGCTGGAGCCAATCCCAGCCAATACAGGGCGCAACGCAGGAAACAAACCCCAGGCAGGGCGCCAGCCCACCGCAGAACCTAAAAACAACAATCAATAATAAGTAATAAAAAGAACAGTACTAACAGAAGAAACCCCTTCCGAACTTCTGCACCTGCATCCATGTGAAGTACCTACTTCAGCATTATCCAAAAGTTTGGCCAGAGCTCATACTGCAGTACCATCTTAAATACCCAAAGTGAGGAGAAATAACTGGTCTTGACACCGGCAGTCACGTAGTAGAAAGGGGTGTCATTGTTGTTGACAACACAGCCATGGCCATGAATATTGAGCATCAAGTGGTGGCACCTGTGGAAGGAAACAAACATAAAATGAAGTCATGATGACATCATGGCTTTAATGATAAAAATCAAATAATATGAGAGACAAAAAAAAACCGCAAAATATTCACATTAACAAATTATTAAAAAAAGAGAAATGGTCCAATGGCTGGACAACGTGATGTATTTCAACAGGGCAGCACACACATGTTAATCCTTTGTGATAGACAGACAAGCAAGCACAGCATGTTAGCTGTTCTGTCTTTTGTAAATTTTATTTACAAAAATTATTCCAATATACAATATATTTTTCAATATTCCCCTCTCATGTGAAGGAGATTACAAGCAGCCCAAAGGAGGTCTTTGTGTTGGACCCACCATAAAATTAGATAAGGGAGCATCTTGGAGTACAACCACTGATTCTCCTGATCAGAAGGAACAATTTAATCTGATTTATGATTGTGGTTAAGATGCCCATTGGACCAGGTGCTCCCAAAAGGGAAAAGACTCTCTATCAATCCCCTAATCAGAATATTCTAGTAAATTGTCAGATATTTAAAAGATGTTGTACCTTGAGCCCAGCCCTATGTAGTTTTGAAATGTCTCACAGGCAGATTAAATTTTAAAAAGGCTAAGAATTCTTATTGTGTGTGATAGTCCTAGCGCAAGTTAAAACTCTTTAGTATGTGTCTATACTTTAATTGCAAGATAAATCTAACTGTAATATATTTACATATAACAGAAAGTTAAATGTAAGTCTGCATAACTAAATAAAGGGTACATCTCAGTGACCATATTGCATACAATACACACCCCAGTGTGTATTAAGCTAACTGATGACTCAAAATTGACACTGCTGGGCGTCTACTCTCTCCTTACTTCCACTTGTTGCTGTTGGGATAGGCTCCGGCCCGTTCCATGACCCGGAAATTGATATTGCTTCAGTTGGTTGAAATGGTGTCGTTGCTGTCATTGCTCTTTCATTCTTAGTCCCTGGACTCCAGTTTGATTAGGTGGTTTAGTCTGTGTGTATTTTGAGTTGTCATGTATGTCTGGTATTTTTACAGGAACACTTATCTATTCACGCATAACAAAAGTATTGCTGGTAGTGGGAGGGTTCAAAGAGTAAGGCAGTTCCACATTGGACTGGCACTTGGGTCATTTATCACTTTTACTCTTATAGTGCATATCTGATTTTACTACCCAATTCCAAAAAAGTTAAAAACAAAACGCAATGATTTGCAAATCTCATATACCTATATTTTACTCACAACAGAACATAGAAAACATATCAAATGTTGAAAATGAGACACTTTACCATTTCATGAAAAATATTAGCTCATTTTGAATTTGACTGCAGGAACACATGTCAAAAAGGTTGGGATAGGGGCAACAAAAGGCTAGAAAAGTAAGTGGTACTAAAAAGAAACAGGAGGAGGAACATTTTGCAATTAATTAGGTTAATTGGCAACATGATTGGGAATAAAAAGAGCATCTTAGACAGGCAAAGTCTCTCAGTAGTAAAGATGGGCAGAAGTTCACCAATTTGCTCCATCAGACAAAGAAGAAGCCATATGTGAACCTGATCCAGAAACACCACTGTCTTCTCTGGGCCAAAGCTCATTTGAAATGGACTGAGGCAAAGTGGAAAACTGATGTGTGGTCAGACAAATCTAATTTGAAATTCTTTTTGGAAAACATGGATGCCACATCCTTAGGACTAAAGAGTAGAGGGACCATCCAGCTTGTTATCAGCACTGAGTTCAACAGCAAGGCTCTCTGATGGTATGGAGGTGCATTAGTGCCCATGGAATTGGCAGCTTGCACATCTGGAAAGGCACCATCAATGCTGAAAGGTATTTACAGGTTTTAGAACAACATGTGCTCCCATCCAGGCAAAGTCTTTTTTAGAGAAGGCCTTGCATACTCGTACGTATTTCAGCAAGACAATGCTAAACTGCATACTTCATCTATTACAACAGCATGGCTTTATAGTAGAAGAGTCTGGGTGCTGAACTGGCCTGCCTACAGTCCATACCCTGCACCGATTTTAAACAATTGATGCAATATGAAACAATGCGACAAAGAAGACCCAGGACTGTTGAGCAGCTCAAATCCTATATCAGACAAGAATGGGACAACATTCCTCTCCCAAAAGTCCAGAAACTGGTCTCCTTAGTTCCCAGATGTTGTTAAAAGAAGAGGGGATGCTACATAGTGGTAAACATGGCCCTGTCCCAACTTTTTTGAGCTGCCATCAAATTCAAAATGACCTTATTTTTTCTTACAAAGGTTACATTTTCCCAGTTTAAACATATGATATGCTTTCTATGCTCTATTGTGAATAAAATAAGGATTTATGAAATCTGCAAATCATTGCATTCTGTTTTTATTTACATTTTGCATAGCGTCCCAACTTTTTGGAATTTGGGCTGTATTACAGCACTGATGACCATTTAACTGATGTTCTCAGCTTCAAACAATGGCTGAGTAGTGTGAATTGTACCAGTAGCCTAGTAATTTACAGTCTGATGCTTTAGTCCTTCAGCTCCACTGCCTGCTCCCTGCTGCTTGTTGTTAGTGAGTGTCAATATGTGTTATGAGTGTGCCCTACATGCTGGAGCAGGTTTTGGTGCCAACAGGATAGGCTATGCCCACCTGTGACCCAGCACAACAAAAATTTCAGCACAGCCTGTTACATTACTTTTATGTCAATTAGTGTTTCTAAAAGCTCACAGTGTCTGTTGAATGATGTCTTAAAGGCAAGTGAGTGAGCGTGCTGGTGTCCTGTCTGGGTTGGTACTTACCCTATGCCCAGTACCGCTATTATGGGGGTCCAGTTCTATGCAACATTATAACAGAAAAGGTTGGAATGAAAGGTAACTTGTACTTGACTTTGGCCAGTGAATTTCTGCACATTTCTCTTTTTTATTATGCTGTATATGTAAAATGAATCAGAACAAAATGGTTTGCAGGCTTATTGACTATGAACATCCAGGTTTTTTTTTTGGTTTTTTTTCTTTGCCAAAAAACTCTGCTTTAATAAGTTTACTTTCCTTTAAACTCATGTCTATCCCAACACATTTTACGCCTCCTTCTCAAACTCTACCAACCCCCTATAGCAAGTGTTAAGAAGCTTACAGTCTAGAAGAATCAGAGAAACCAAAATGTACAGCAAAAAAAGAACAACACAGTTAGACAGTTGTCCAGCACTTATAAATAATGATAAAAACTACTGCTTTATAAACTTTAGACATACATTGAAGGATTTTCTTGTAAACCCCTTTTGGGAGTTCTTTGAGCAAGTGGCATTTCAAAGCGGGGTCTTGAGAGCTGTAGTGGATATGATTTTAAACCGAAAGGTCAGTGGTTCAATTCCACCTCTGCTTCACAAGCTATTAACCTGCTTGTGTTCCCACTGTTTAAAAAATTGATGTTAACAGTTGTAATGTACGCTAATCTTATACAAAGATATGAGTCAAATATGCAATAATAATAATCAGTAGATAGATAGATATATAGATAGATACTTTATTAATCCCAAGGGGAAATTCACAAATTTCACAAAAGTATTCCACTGGTAAGGACTTAGTGTTTAAACATGTATCACCCCAGAAAATGAAATCCAGGAATGAAATTATGTGATGTAACACATACTATTTAAGGTATTTTTATTTTTGTGTGTTTAGAATTATAAACTGCTCAAAAAAATTAAATTAACACTTTTGAATCCGAGTATAGCATCAAGTCAATGAAACTTCTGGGCTATTGATCTGCTCATTTAAGTAGCAGAGGGGGTTGTTAATCAGTTTCAGCTGCTTTGGTGTAAATGAAGTTAACAGCAGGAGCAACAACGGCCCCCAAAACAGGAATGGTTTAACAGGTGGAGGCCACTGACATTTTGCCCTCCTCATCTTTTCTGACTGTTTTTTCACTAGTTTTGCATTTTCCTACGGTCAGTGTCACTACTGGTAGCATGAGGCGATACCTGGACCCTACAGAAATTGCACAGGTGGTCCAACTTCTCCATGATGGCACATCAATACGTGCCATTGCCAGAAGGTTTGCTGTGTCTCCCAGCACAGTCTCAAGGCCATGGAGGAGATTTCAGGAGACAGGCAGTTACTCTAGGAGAGATGGACAGGGCCGTAGTAGGTCCTTAACCCATCAGCAGGACCGGTATCTGCTACTTTTGGCAAGGAGGAACAGGATGAGCACTGCTAGAGTCCTACAAAATGACCTCCAACAGGCCACTGGTGTGAATGTCTCTGACCAAACAATCAGAAACAGACTTCATGAAAGTGGCCTGAGGGACTGACGTCCTCTAGTGGACCCTGTGCTCACTGCCTGGCACTGTGGAGCTCGATTGGCATTTGCCATAGAATACCAGAATTGGCAGGTCCACCACTGGCGCACTGAGTTTTTCACAGATGAGAGCAGGTTCACCGTGAGCACATGTGACAGACGCGAAAGTGTCTAGAGAAGCCGTGGAGAATGTTATGCTGCGTGTAACATCGTTCAGCATAACTGGTTTGGTGGTGTGTCAGTGATGGTCTGGGGAGGCATATCCATGGAGGGACACACAGACCTCTACAGGCTAGACAACGACACCTTGACTACTATTAGGTATTGGAATGAAATCCTTGTATCCATTGTCAGATCCTATGTTGATGTATTGGGTCCTGGGTTCCTCCTCGTGTACGACAATGCCTTGCCTCATGTGGTGAGAGTATGCAGGCAGTTCCTGGAGAATGAAGGAACTGACACCATTGACTGGCCCTCACGCTCACCTGACCTAAATTCAATAGAACACCTCTGGGACATTATGTTTCGGTCCATCTGACACCAGCAGGTTGCACCTCAGACTGTCCAGGAGCTCAGTGATGCCCTGGTCCAGATCTGGGAAGAGATCCCCCAGGGCACCATCTGTTATCTCATTAGGAGCACACCCCGACGTTTTCAGACATGCATACAAGCACGTGGGGGCCATACAAACTACTGAGTATGATTTGGAGTTGCTGCAATGAAATTGCACTAGCCTGCCACATCATTTTTTCACTTTGATTTTCAAGGTGTCTTTTAATTCAGCCTTGTGTAGGTTGATAATTTTAATTTCCATCAAAGTATGAGGCATCCTTTTATTCCTAACACATTACCCAGTCCATATCAGGGTTGATATCCAGCATGATTTTTTGCCCTTTGAGATCTAATGTTTTTCCAAAGTGTTGCTTTAATTTTTTTGAGCAGTATATTTTTTTCAATGTACACTCCATTTGCTTGCCCTGGGAAGGGCCTTGGTCAAAGGCCACAACACAGTGGCGTCCAGGACCCCTAAATTAGGCTGTTGGAACCTCATTATCAAAATTTTGGGCTTTCTTTGAATATATATTTTAAAAACATGCAATGGTATTATAAATCATTTAATGCCTATTAATGAGTTTTGCAGGGAAATTTTCTTAAATATGAATCAGAATATAATATAATTCACCATAATGTGGTTCTTTTTGTTTTAGCCTACGTTATCCTTGAAATGGCAAATGTTTGCCTTTTCTTAACTGGAGCTGCAGGGCTTGTCTATCATTGGCACTGTGGCAAATTGGTTAATCCTGTTATAAAGTCTGGAACTTAAATACCAAGATGAGGAGTTACTTCTGAAGTGTAGCCTCAAGCGCAACAGAAGCCTAGTATTCAAATTGGGCCCCACCTACCCATGCCAGACTATAAGTAGGCTTCGGCCTACACAGGCACAAAAGAGAAAAGCCTAGCACTAAAGTCAGTTTTAACATTAAGAAAGAAAATAGTAAAACAAATAAAGAGAAAGAGAAACAGTAAAAAAACTCTGGCTCTTTACACATTTGTAGATTTCTTATCAAAATTGCATTTCTAATAGAAAAGCACAAGAAACAAAGCAGAACCAAAAACTAATGAAAACAACTTTGTCTAAATGTCAAACCCGAGGCTAACAAATTCAATTTACAATCTAATATCAAGCTGCACAAAAACAGAACACAGAATCAAAAATACAGAAAATCTACACAAAGAAAGGTTCTCTTACAACTCTGACTTCCAATTTGAAAGACCTGATCTTCTGCCTGGAATATATAGACAGAGGGCCATCCTCCTGCTGATACCCTCTGAGCCTCTTCATAAATGGGACAGGGCATATTGATAAATGCATTAATACATAAACAAAGATTAAAAAATACAAAATAATTAATAAACCAAACAATATTCGAAACATAGCATACAGGAGAAACAAAAGCATAATCAATAATATAACATGCATGCAATATTGAAAGAATAACAAAAATCCACCTGAAAAAAGAAGTGTCTGTGTTTGTGTCTGTCTCTGCTATCCAACAGATGGTGCATCAGAAACATAAGCACTGCTTTTATGAATCCTGTACCAAATGGTATGTAACAGAGGCATAACAACTAGATGGACAAACTGCACTGCAAATGTTAACACAGAGGTGTACTTTGAACTGTTAGATTTCAACCCGTTTTTGGCAGGTAGCACAACTAGTATGAAATTAAAAGAAAACTAGTCGAAGCCCGCCATAGCATATGGCGGTGTAAGAATAGGAACAGAAAACAGTGAGAAAGGAATTCAGAAATCAAGAAGAAATAAATACTTCTTGAAAGACGCAGTTGTGAATAGGTGTTTTGGTGGTGACGACAGACAATGAGTCAAAAGATCTAACCCCAGAAAAAGCCACGTACAACTGACCGTGGCTGAAGACTGGTTGTTAGAATTATTCTGAAGAGTAAACAGCATGTGGGTATGAGGAAGGCCGCTCTTCTGAAATTCGATTATGTAAATATAATCAATAACAACCTCAAAAAGATGTTGTTGTAGAATGTCTCTAAGTAATTCCTGCAGCTTAATCCAAAAGACCCGTACCACAATATCAGGTCTGTGCTCCGGTCTTTGGGTATCCAGCAGTGCATGTAGAATTTCTGGTCAGGCCGGATTACATGTGAAAGTGATAAATTAAATGAGGCTGTCCGAATTTACGTACTATGGCCATGGCATCCTGATAGCTTTGTTGCATGTATCTTGGACTTCCTGGAAATGTGGACAGTAATATGATCATTTTGTCTACACGTATGTTGTTATTTTCAGCGTTTGCTTGCAGTGCATCTGACAGTCCTTTGTATTGTTCCACACGCAAATCTTGTTGATCTAATCTAAGATAGTTGAGACGCGCGCCCTCTGTTTTAACATACGCATCTATGACGTACTGTTGGAATAGTTCGCCGCTGGAGTGCAAAATACTAAATGTATTCCTCATTGCTAATCTGTACGCGTAAAATTGGCATTGAGTAAGCCTTCTTCGCTTGGTGGTTCTTTTATCGGGAACATGTTGTAAATCTTAGTGCCAGCCAATGTCTCCTTAAGGGAATAAAAGTGGGTAAACCATAGGATCGCAATTCATATTGAGCGTGGAAATCTGTTTACAGGAGTTGTCTATGGGACAGATGCTAATGTCCCTTTCGGCAGCCGGTTCGCCATCTTCACCGATGAAAATCGCTGCAACATTGGTGTGACATGTTGGGGCATTGTATCGTCATAAATCCTGCCTGGGGTTTTCCTCGAAAGCATTCATACAGATGCTGTTGGATTGGACTGAGCAATTTCATGCATGAGTTTGTATGATTTAGCGAAGGGTTTGATGTTTCTGAGCATGGAATCTAGCTGGAGAAGTAAATTTTTGCTGCATATAGAGTTTGCTTTATTTTGTAAGCGCACTTGAGAAGCTTGGTGAGAAAAGCCGTGTCGGCTGCGTGTGGGCGGGACCGGTTTTGAAGAGGAGCCGCTGGCAGCTTGGGAAGGGGTTTGGAAGAGGACAAATAGGAATCGAGAAATGCTGTGTCGGCTGCGTGTGGCCGGGACCGGTTTTGAGGTGGAAGCAGGACAATGGTCGTGACTTCCTAGCTGTGATGGTTTGAATCAGGGTTTTGTAGACAAAGGTTTTCCCTGTTCCTGCAGGACCATCTAAGAAGAAGCATGTTTGATGCCGATGGGAATCGCTGTATGCAGCGTGTAAACATGTGTTTGGTGAGGTGTTGGGGGCGGGCACATGAGCAGGCAGTGCGCATACCTCGAGAGCGAGGGTGGACACGGGAGGTTAGAGTTGGCAGGCGGGGCTCTGTCGTGCGTACCACATGACGCGGGAGGAGGGTTAGAGTTGGTGGGCGGGGCTCTGTCGTGCGTATCCCATGGTCAGCGACTTGGTCAATTATATATATAGATGTACTTATGGCAGGAAAAAACAAATCCAAGATTCAAAAATAGCCATTTTAACAAATTATATTCTCTTTAGCTCAATAAAGTTGTGGTTGCCAAGTCACTCAGATTTTCAACATCCGAAAATGATGATTAGTTTATTTTATTTTTGGGACCTCAGGAACACATCCAGCCTTGACCTGGCTCACATACATTCACACACACTCACACACTGAGACATGTATAAAGAGGCTCAAATGAATGGGCATTGAATATATTAAACGAAGAAAGAAAGAAAAAACAATTTTGAAACCGCTAACATGTATGTAAAATCCCTCTGCAATAGCCCTGATGATGATAATTTGTCACCTAACACAGAACAAAACACCACCATCAAAAAGATCAATGTAAAATCCCACAATGCAAAGTCCAAACACAGTCCAGATCCAGATATTAGAGGTGATGAACAGAAGTCCCAAGAGAACAGTTTTTCACTATAATATGTAAAGTTTTGTCTTACCGTGATAGGGTGATGGTGAAGAATTGCAGGCATTGGGAGTGCTCCACAGACAAAAACATCTACCATAAGACAACATGTACATCAGGCACAGGAGACAAACACAAATCCAAAAACTGTAATCTGATATTGAGGTGAAGAGTAGAGGCACAAAAGATGGATGATTCATACCTTGCACTAGAATTTGTAGTTAATTTAAGTAACACTTCTACAAGATCACGCTAAAAACTATTATAAGAAAACAAATTTTTTGTAAATATTTAATTGACTTCCAGAAAATCAGACAGAACATGCCATAAAACGTGATGCTGGTCAGAGAACAAGGTGATGGTTCTTCTGTTTGCAGGCTGCTTATCCATATAAAATGCAGTTCATCCACTTAAAATATGTAAATCTTAATTAATCACATTTTACATAGCGAGTCCTAAGTTTTATAGCAACAGGTTACATCAGGGGGGCACTAATGGGACCGCCCGATTACCACAGGATATTTTAGATACTGATCAGTGTGACATTGAAGAGAAGGTGTTGGGCTTCAAATACAGAGGTTCCAGGTTCAAATTCCACGTCTGTCACTATGTGACCATGAGCAAGTCACTTCTTCTGCTAGTGTTCCAATTGGAATAACAAAAGAAATTGAACCAATTGTATCTCAAAATGTTGTAAGTCACTTTGGATAAAGGAAGTAATCATGCAAGGTTGGACAGGACAAGAAATACTCTCTATCAGCTTTTGAAGAATTCCCTGATGCTCCCACGCTAATCAAGCAAACCCTTGAGTCCTTTCCCATTAGGAAGCACCTGGTCCAAGGGGTATCTTAACCACAATCAGAAACCACCTGAAATTGTTCCTCCTGATCAGGAGAATTGGGAGTTGTTGTACTCCAAGATGTTCCCTTACATAATCTTGTGGTGGGTCCAGTAGAAAGACCTCTTTTGGGCTGCTTGTAATCTCCTCCACATTATAAGAGGTAAAATTAGTATGGGAGCGGGAGGACACAAATATGACCAAAAAAGGCTGTTCTGGTATATTCAGAAGTTCAAGTGCCCTGGTGCTCACGACAGAGGAGGTCCTCTAATAAATTCACCTCTTGCTCCCCCACTGGGTGCAGTGTGGGGTGGTTGACAGACATGGGACAGATCCAGACATATTAGACATTTTCAATTGAAACTGACTTTTAGGTTATGGAATGTAAAGGCTGTAGTTGGAAGGAGGAAGAACTTGTATGAGAAATGTAATCAGATTCACCAGGAGACACAACATTAACTCGAAGCAGACTACTCCATCGAGAATCATCCCTCTCTCCTATTATGGATTTTCTTCCCAGGAGGCGCCCAGGTAATTATGGGGATGCTCACCAGAGTTCTGCTTGTGTCGTACATTATATTTCAAATAAATATACGGTGGTTAAAAGATATTGCAGATTTTATTCACAGTCATATTTTTGTGTGCTGCATGGCATTTTATTTGCATCTAAGACACTATAAAAAAATGACAGGGTGTTAAGGGTAATAAATGAAAATAAATCCAGAATTTATGGAAAAATGGAACATGGAACATCCGAAAAAAGAAAGAAAAGCCTAAAGTCAAATGAGAATACATATTTGCAAAATAAATCTTTTTCTGTCAACTGAATGCAGGAAGCCTGACCACAGAGACCAAACACTTGACACTAAAGGTGGTTAAAAAAGGACAAAGGTGGAAAAAAATGTGTGCTGCAAGCAGCACTCTGAGAAATCCACCAAAGGTGACATGGGTATCAAAGTCAGTTTCAACATGCCACTCAGGTCTTTTTCATAATGATTGACAACAATCTCTTCAACAGAATACGCACAGCACCATTCAGATGAGGGAAACATGACATCCGGGTGGTGATGCCGAGGGTTAGTGTAATGAAATCTATGTTTTGCTTTTTCTTTAATCTATCTATCTATCTATCTATCTATCTATCTATCTATCTATCTATCTATCTATCTAACAATAGAGGTTTCATTAATTTATTATTAATGTATATGTTTTCACATTATTTACAAATATCTACTAATGTAATTCTGAACATGAATAATACTTTAACAGAGATGCATGATTTCTAATTATGGCAATAAAGTACAGATTTGAGAAAAACTGTCATCAATATTAGAAAAAAAAAAAACAGATACAATCAAGTCATGTTGACTCAAAAGGATATACAGGCAGCACTGAGCCCCAGTGTTAGGCATTGTGAAGTGAATTTGTGTTTATCTCTGAATCTCTGAGCATACTTTGAGATAAAAGAAAGCTTTTCTCTCTTACTGTCAAAGATGACTCAAGAAACACAGACAGTCAAGTCAAGCCGGGATTTATGTCACATTATATTTGTACACTTAGCCAGTACAAGAAAAGTGACAGTCATTTCAAAGCCCAACCACAGAAATAAACCTGCATAAGTGGAGCTTGTCCTTTTCAATAAACAGAAAAAAATATAAATTCTGGATGCTCAGTTACTTCACAAAACAAGTAAAACATTCTGCTAGTAAGGTAATATGCAAGGCACAAACTCTACAAAAAAAAGTAATTTGACAAAAACAGAAATTAAATTTCATACTGTGAGAGCAAAAATCATATGATGATTAACAAAATAAGTACAGAGGCAGGAAAAGCAGATACTGAGCATATCAAAAATAGGGTTTATGGATTTTCCTATATATGAAAAGCTCTAACTAGTGTAACATAGTATATCTTAAATGAATATATTAAATGAAAATAAGAATTTATATGTCATAATAACATACAGCAAATGAAGCAAATGGCTAATTAACTGAATTAACAGTATAGTATAGTATAGTATAGTTGTTTGTAGGCTGTGCTTCAAAACACATTATGGAATAGTTTAGTGAAGTTTAATGCAGCATGCCATTATCTAAAATAGTATTGTGTTTTATAGTTTATTGTAATATAGCATTTCTTTATATAGTAAAGTCAAATATTATTTCATTATAAAGTGCAGTATACTATATTATGACATCCTAAAGTGCAGAACAACATAGCACAAAGCTGTGCAGTTTCATACAGTATATTACAATATTATGTCATGAAATACAGTATAGTGATGAAATGTAAATCAGTGTATGTGGTGTAGTGTGGTATGATCTAATTTAGTGCAGATTAGTGTAGGCATATCATAGAACAACTCAGCATAGTATAATGTAGTGCAGTATAATGCAGTATGGAGCAGTTTCATATTTTATTTCATGGCATTGAATTCCTGTATATTCCAAAAAATATACTAAAGTATGTGTAGGTGACTGTACAATAGTATCCTGCAGTATGGTTTTGTACCATGTAGGCATCACATAAAACAGCATTGTATAGCACACAACAGTACCAGTATTACCAGTACAGGGCACAATAGTATAGAGTGGTTTAGTTTAATATAGCAGAAAATAGTGGAGAATGGTGCAGTATAATATATTGAAGTATGCCATTATATAATATTATTATTTCATTACTTATTTAGCAGATTCTTTTATCCAAGGTTGCTTATAAGTTATAATACATACTGTACTAGAATGATTAGAAGGTGTAAGCATCAAATGCAACAGAGAACAATATAACAAGATAAAAACTGAGCAAGAGGGAATACTGCTACTACTACTACTACTACATCTACTACTACATAATTATACTTTCAGCTATCCATCCATCCATCCATTATCCAACACACGCTACTAAGACAAAAATCAGCATCCTAAACACTTTGCCTGACTATCCTGTAGAAGAGATAGTAAGTAATTCCAAAATAAAGTGACTAAACAGAGTACAGTATGTTTTCTTATCCTATAATAATCTTTAAACGCAGAGCAGTGTTATGTAGTCAAGACATGGCACGGCACAGCACCACTGAGTAGCCCAGTACAATTGCATAGTGTAGTGGCATACAGTATGGTACAGTACAGTACCATGTTTCCCCGAAAATAAGACCTACCCCAAAAATAAGCCCTAGTCAAGATTGTCAGCTGAAAAGTAAGACACCTAAGGCCCCTGGTTTATACTTCACACGATGTGATGCATGTGCCCGAAACATCCATATTTCTCTGAAAAGGATGTTTAATGATTACATCCATCAATCAGGGGATGCACCCATTCCAGCAGCATCAGCGCAAGACAGAAACAAAATCCCTAAATGGGGCATCAGCTCATCACAAGGTGAACACAAGCACACACATACACTAACGTCATTGTAGCTTCACCAAATCCCCAAACCTTCATGTCTTTGGATGGAAAACTGAGCACACTGTGGAAACCCACCAGAAAACCATGCAAACTCCAGGCAGGGATCACAAGGGACGTTGACTCCCTGCGAAACAGCAGCACTACTGCTCTGCTAACATGCCACCCCCATATGTGTAACTATTAACAGTATTCATTATTTAAACAAAGTTAATGATTTATCTGTAAAATGTAACATACATATTGTAATGCATTTCATCATGAAAGTGATATCAAGTATAAATCTAAGAATTCTAAATGTGCAGAGAGGTGGAGTATTATAAATGTAATGTGTTCTGTGTGGCGATCTATTGCTGCTTGCCGCTGTTGTCAGATCAAGAGGAAGCCCCAGAAGCACGTAGCGATTAAACAACTGGGTTGGTTTTAAGATGACGTTTACGATGGTCTGCTTTAATGATAAACTACGAGGTTCAATTAGACATTTCGAGGTTAAAGCTGAAATTTTCACTTTAAATACAAAATAGACATTTTCATTATGTCCTTATTTATTTTTCTCTGTGGCTCAAATACAGCACTGTACATTTTGATGGTATTGGGAAGGTGCAAAAAAAAAAAAAGATGGCACAGAAGATGGTATGTGAGACTTGTAAAATGTATTGTGTCAATACTTTGGGGAATATGCGATGCTTGAATATAAAAGCAACATGAATACATTTGTATGTTGACATTTTGCATCACCACATCGAACCTTTCATCAAACATCGAAGCACGCACATCGATCCTGGAGGATCCTAAAAGCGGCTGGAGTAGCAAGAAATTCAGGCTTGAATTCAGGGTTTGAATGTGGAGAGTTATGACGATATTCCAGAAGAAGATGACATGACTGTATTTGGATAAATGTATATTGTTGTACATTAATAAATATAAAATATCCCCTGAAAATAAGCCCTAGTGCATCTTTTGGAGCAAAAATTAATATAAGACCCAGTCTTATTTTCAGGGAAACATGGTACTATAAGTTATATGGTATTACATGTAGTAACAATGTAATATGTCGTGTCATGTAATAGTGTTGTCCTCACCTAATTAGAAGCTAATTACTGTCACCACCACCTCTTTTCATTCAGACTATGGGAAAGCCAGTCAAGTGTCACCAAATATAAAGTGACCAAGCCCTGCCCACATTCATTTGTATTGTTTGCAGTCCCTCCTCCAACATCGTGATCTCTTTTGTAACAGCAGTCAGTTTAAAGGAAGTGGGTTCAACTGCTTTGACCTTTTGCCACAATATCCTTTCTCAGCCTTGAGGAATTTCTTCCCAAAATAAGGTTCAATCTCTATTTCCACATTCATTCCATCCATCCATTATCCAACCCGCTGAATCCGAACACAGGGGTCTGCTGGAGCCAATCCCAGCCAACACAGGGCAGGGTCCCAACCCACCGCAGGACACACACAAACACTAGGGCCAATTTGGAATCGCCAATCCACCTAACCTGCATGTCTTTGGACTGTGGGCGGAAACCGGAGCGCCCAGAGGAAACTCACATAGACACGGGGAGAACATGCAAACTCCACACAGGGAGGACCTGGGAAGCGAACCCGGGTCTCCTAACTGTGAGGCAGCAGTGCTACCACTGCGCCACTGTGCCGCCCACACCCATTCATTCCCCTTTCCATAAGCTGTACAAAAGAAAGTTGATATGTAACGTACAAGGGATAAAGCAAACACGAAAGTGAAGGACAAACGGAGTGTCAGAAACAACAGAAGTTGCCCTATAGGCCTACTTTATTAGAAAGCTAACACCAAGAATTTTTTATCTGTCAGTTGTCACCATCTTTATACCAGAGGGCAAGTGACATCAAAACCCAAAACAATCACATTCATGTATCTATCACTGTTGCAAAAATTAAATAATCAATATGATAAAGTTAAATCATTGAGAATCAATGAGATCCTATAAAATTCATAAAAGTCCTGACCTCCTTATTTCCAAATATGGAAAAAATGTAAAAGTACAATCACAATATGGAGGATCACAGGAATCATTGGGTCCTTTCTTTGGATGGGCTTGCCCAGCCCTGACTCAGCTGTAGAATGGCCAATAGGGGAAGGCAGCTTGACGGCTGAGGTCTACAGAACTATGAACAAATCCAAATCATATTATGTGATATCATCTACTGCTGAATTCTGCTCTTTACTTGTAATATTTCTATTGCAGTATTATATTGTATTGAGGATTACATGTGTTCTGTTCTGTGTATTGTATTGTATTTACCCCCTTTTTTGACACTCACTGCACGCCAAACCTTCCTGGAAAGGGGTCTCTCTTTGAATTGCCTTTCCCAAGGTTTCTTCCATTTTTTTTTTCCCTACAAGGGTTTTTTGGGAGTTTTTCCTTATCTTTTTAGAGAGTCAAGGCTGGGGGGCTGTCAAAAGGCAAGGCCTGGTAAAGCCCATTGTGGCACTTCTTGTGTGATTTTGGACTATACAAAAATAAATTGTATTGTATTGTATTGTATTGTACAGCATACAGCTCATAAAACCCATAACTAATTTTTAGGCCTCTCTCAAATTCAAGGTCACTGGGTTTTGGAACCATTTAGAACAAAGATGGACAATGACCTGAGACAAGATGTCATTTCATCACAGCACACACTCAGGACAAATTTGTGCCAATAATCTGACAGTTATATCTTTTGGATTGTGGTGAAAACTAAAATCCTCACACAGTCAACAAGAAGAACATGCAAACTGAACACAGAAGGTGATATGGGCTTGGAACTGAATGCTGATCTCCTTAAGGTTGTGAGGCAGTAAAATGCCAAATGCCTCATCACATTGCTATCCTACTTTATAGTTCTTCTTTATAGTCATGGCTGACACATTTTTATGAGCACACTTAATTAAATTATGCAGAATGGCTTATTACAAAGAATTTGTCAAATACACTGCTAATGCTTCAAAACAAAATGTCTCTCTGACCAGCATGTTTGTTTTAAAGAAGCATTAATGACTCATTATTTTAGAGTTCACCTTTGTAATTACCGTGTAAAGTACACTCAATTCCCAAGCAGAGAGCTCATGCAAAACAAATTTGCCAAGGCTCCGATCTCCCTTTTAAAATGACATTCACTGTTCACGTCCCCCTTTTATCTTGCTCACAGTGCCACTGTTCAAACTTCATTCTTTTTAAAAAACCACCTTTTGTTCATTTTGTGTTCTTATGCAGTAAAAGCTGAGCATATTTACATACTGTTGGCTGCCTGGTTATTGTGGCTGCTACAATACAAACTTCGTCCAGGTCCTAATCCACTGGTCAGATAAGCTGAACTTGTTAGCACAATGTGACCAAACCCCCCCATAGCTGATAAGAAGAAGGATTTTCATTTAATTGCCCAGGCAGTCTTTCTTCTAGAGGTGAATCCATTCCTCTGCACGCTAGAACTTCTTTGGTACCCCTCTGGGCAGAGGAGCGTAGCTCCTGTACTCTTTACAGCAATCACCGCAGGTTTCCGCTACATTTTTATTAGGATTCAATCAGGCTTTTTCTTTTTTTCTTTCATTGTTTCCACTTCTGTGAGCTGCTTGGTACACATGAAGTAGTGTGTGTCAGTACTGATGGTCCTCTCCAATCCATAAACGGCTTTATTAAAGCCTCAGGCCTAAAAAAGTGACAACAACCAGGAGGCAGAAAATGAATTTAATTTACTTAGACAAACGCAAACGCACATACAGTCAGAAGAGTTTAAATAAAAGGAAGACTATATGGATGCCAAAGGAATGGTAGGTGCAACCATGGAAGCACAGCTAAGTGATAAAGGTAAAAGTAATTGGTTTAATTGGCATACTTAGAAGGTAAATGGAGATGATAAAGATCACAATGGGCTAAGGAAGGAAACGTGACACGTTGAAAGGAAAGCAAAGAGAAATTTTGGAAAAGCAGTGGTAGAGGGAAATAAGGAACAGGAGAAGGGATGAGAGAAAGTGACAAAAAGTAAGGCGGGGTTAGACGATGGATGCACCATGTGTGAGAAAACACAAAGAGAAAAAAGAGAAGTATTTGATGGGAAAATGAGAAAAGTTAAGGTTAGGGTTGAGCCAGGCAGAAATAAGGCAATATGAGTGAGAGCTTCTGGGTGGAAATATAGTGCTAGGATGAAATAATGAGTGAGTGTGGAATATACAGAGAGAAAAGGATAAACAGAAAAAAGACAAAAAGGGGAAGAGCAAGAGAGTGAGAGACATCAGGATTACGATTAGAGGTAGAGGCAAGATTAGGCTTAGGCAGAGATGAAAGAGTGAGGATAAATGTGCATGTGTGGAAAGATAGGAAGTGTTAAGGCCATGTCACACTATGTGACTTTTTCCAGCAATTTTCAGTCATAGGCCTCTTTTACATAATCTTAGCGAGTTGAAGGTCATTGGCGGCATGCTCCTGTGAAGCCTGTCATCTAATGTGACATGCCCAACCACTCACTTCAACTAGTCTGGGAATTGCTGTAATAAAATCAAAAAAGTTTGATTGTGTCTTTAGTCATGGGGTGGGCTCTGTGTGCATGGAAACTAACAACCAATGGATGCTCAGTGGATTTAATGTAGTGACAAGTAATAAGGAATGCAGGTGTTTTAGACTTCACAAACAGAAGAGAAGCAATCGTTTAAATTGTCATGGTCCATTGATGCGATCAGTAAAAGCAGCCAGCAAATCTGACATAACCCACAACTACAACCAAATCAGAAAAAGCTGGGACAATAAGGAAAATGCAAATGCATTTAAAAAATGCAGTGATTCTTAAATTTACTTTGACTTTTATTTCATTGCAGACAGTATGAACCCAAGATATTAGGCCTGCAACACATTCCAAAAAAGTCAGCAGAGTTTAAATAAAGGGAAGACTATATGGATGCCAAAGGAATGGTAGGTGCAACCATGGAAGCACAGCTAAGTGATAAAGGTAAAGGAAAATTAGGGAAAATAATGAGGCAAAATAATTAAATAATGATATGATTTCAAACAGGTGGTTGTAATCTTGATTTGGTACAAAAGCAGTAAGTAGGAAAGGCTTTGAGTCTTTGAGGTGCAATGACGAGCAGAGGATCTCCAGTTTGTCAACAAATAAATGCGAAAATTATTGAAATATTTAAAAACAATGTTTCTCAAAGAAAGATTGGAAAACATTTGTATAAATCTCCATCTACAATGCATAATATCATTAAAACGATTCAAGGAATCCGGAGGAATTTCAGTTTATAAAGGGCAAGCCTAAGCTGAACACCTGTGACCTCCGATCCCACAGATGGCACTGACGGAACTGTCACTCATCAACAACTGATGTAACCTCTTCGGCGAGGGATTACTTTGGCAAACCTTTGGAAGAATGGAACTACAATATGGAGTTACATTCATAAATGCTGCTTAAAACTTTCATGTGCAAAAAAGAAGCCTTATGTTAACCATTTTCAGAAGCGGCATCAAATTCTCTGGGCTCGGAAGCATCTGCGATGGACCATCACATAATGGAAACATGTACTGTGGTTAGGGTAAATCAGTATTCCAGAACTTTTTTGGAAGAAATGAACGCTGTGTGCTCCGGACCAAAAGCCAGGGTCTATCATGGTATAGAGTTGTGTCAGTGCCCTTGGCAAAGGAAAATTATACTTATGAGATAGCAGCATTAATGCAGAAAAGTACATCAAGATTTTAGAGCAACATATGCTGCCTTCAAGACAAGATCTTTTCCAGAGACGTCCATGCATTTTTCAACAGGATAATGGAAAACCACATTCTGCACACATTACAAAGACATGGCTGTAGAGGAAGAGGGTACAGCTACTGGACTGGCCTGCCTGCAGTTCTGACCTGTCCCTTAAAGAGAATGTATAGAGAATTTTGAAACAAGAAATGCAACAATGACGACCCTGTACTGTTGCACACCTTAAGACATGTTTTGTAGGAAGTATGGAACAGAATAACACCTGAAATGCTTCATTGCTTGGCATCCTCAGTACCAAAGTGTTGTGAGAAGGAATGGCAACATTACAAAGTAGTAAATTCTTTACTGTCCCAACTTTTTTTGGAATGTGTCATAGGCCTGAAATGCAGGAATGGATGTATATTAACATGTAAAATTAAGCTCACCAGACAAAACATTAAATATCTTGGGTTCATACTTTTGCAATTAAATAAAAGTCAAAGTGCATTTAATTATCACTGTGTTTTTCTTATTATTTGCACTTTCCATACCGTCCCAACTTTTTCTGATTTGGGGTTGTAGAAGTTCCATAATGTGACATTAGTGTTAAGCACAAATAATGAGATATAGTGTGAAAGAGAGAGTATGAGAGGCTGGAGTTCACTTTAGAGCACAGGTGTCAAACTCCAGTCCTGGAGGGCTGCAGTGGCTGCAGGTTTTCCTTCTAACCTTCTTCTTCATTAGTGACCTGCTTTTGCTGCTAATTAACTTCTTTTGCTTTAGTTTTAATTAACTTGACTCAGGCCCCTTAGTCGTCTCTTTTTCCTTAATTAGCAGCCAAACACTAATGAGACACAAAACTAGCTGCCACATGACCAGCTCACCTGTGTCCATCACACAATATCTGAAAATTAAGAAAGGTGAACATCTCAGTAAGGATGATCTCTCAGGTCACCAAAGCATTTTGACAATGTTCTTAGAAAAAACAGAAAAATCAATAGTTTTGGAAATGGATGCTGTGGAAGAATGAGAGCAGAAACAGGCCATGGAATTAAATAACAGATTTGATTAACAGCAAGAATCATCTTCTCATTAAGAGACTGGTTGGAGTGAAATTGGTTGGAGTTTGAAATCCCAGTTTAGCTGGTCATCTGTTGGCTTGCTTCACATCTCATTTCTGTTTGGCTGTCATTTAATGAAGAAAGGAATACATTCAGAGGACTGAATCCTTAAAAACAAGGCTATTAAAATGAAGGGAAAAGAAGTTAATTAGCAGTGAAAACTGGTCACTGATTAGGAAAAGGGTTAGAATGAAAACCTGCAGCCACTGCGGCCCACCAGGCCTGGAGTTTGACACCCCTGCTTTAGAGCATTGCAAGAATACATGTATGGAAAGACTGTGGTGGGCTGGCGCCTTGCCTGGGGTTTGTTTCCTGCCTTGCACCCTGTGTTGGCTGGGATTGGCTCCAGCAGACCCTGTAGTTAGGATATAGCGGGTTGGATAATGGATGGATGGATGTATGGAAAGATAGTGTTACAATAAATATTGAATACCAGTAACGGCATACTGCACGATAACGTCCAGTGAATACACTTGACTTGAGCATTCCTAGTTTTCATCCTCTTTCTCTGTACGTTTATCATTCATTTGCTGAGAGGTTGATGCGCTTGCTGCTTCCTGAGCAGCTCTTCTTTTCTCCACCCTAGCGGCCCGCTGCTTCTCTTCTTTCGTCGGCATCTTTTCATGTTAAAACTGATTAACTTAGTTTTTGTGTTACAATGATTTAGTACGTTTTGTTTAATTTTTCACTTAAGCTGGTACTAATGTCTTCAATCTGCCTCAAGAATGATTAGCGAATGTGGTAGGGAATGAGAACGGCGCCCATACGCACTCACCGCACGGCCGCCCTGCTGCACGCTGCCGAGAGTTGATTCTTCAATAAAATAAAATAAAAATAAAAAGAGTAGTAAAAATCATCACCACAAAAGTGGATAGTAGACGTCACGTAGTATATGTGTACCAAATTTCAAGTCAATAGGTGAAACAATTTACGAGCTACAGGTGATTTAAAATCCTGGACAGACAAACGAACAGCCACGGTAGCGTATTATATAAGACGAAAGACAGAGAAATGGAGAGATAAGATGGAGAACGGAGAGAAAGAAGAAGTTTAAGGCTGGGCTTAGGGTTGGGTGGAAATGAAAGAGAACTTGTGTCAGAGTGTATGTTTGGAAAAGCAGAAAAATCAAGTACGAGAGGAAATGTTAGGATTAGAGTTGGCAAAGTGTGAAATTCATGGGAAAACAGGTTTAGGTAGAAGTAATGATGAAGAGATGAGGAAAAAGGAGGTCGGGAAACAGAAATGAGTGTCAGAATTTTTTTTTATTATTTATTTTATTGTTTATAATTTTACTGATATGCATGCGTGTCATCATTTAGTTTCTTTTTGTGTCTGGTCACTGTAATGGCTGCTGGGCATGTGATACATGTTGTATGTAACCTGTAACGTCATGACAGCTAAGTTACATAAGACAGCCATGCAGTTATAGATTTTTAATTCTTCTTCTCCTTTCGGCTGCTCCCTTTAGGGGTTGCCACAGCGGATCATCTAGTTATAGTTTTTTTAATACTGTTGCAAAATTTAGGAAACACTTGGAGAAAAAAATAGGTTTTTGAGTAACCTGCTGGTTAAAATTTTCTTGCATTGAATACATTTTTTTTACAACTTTGAATTATTTTTTCTTTAATTATTTAATTACTATCTGTGTGTGGTCTTCAGGACAAAAAAAACAACCCAAAGACACCCTAGCAGTTTTACTATATCGGTGAACTTGCAGAGATGTCAGCTAAGTGGGCCAGGACAGGTTGTGTCTTGTCCGAGACGGACATGTAGTCAAGTGCAGCTGTGGCACAAACTGAGCAGGACAGGCTGCAACCTGTCTCAGGCAAACGTATGATAGTGTGAATGTACAATGAGCATCTACCAAAAAGCTGCGTTTTTCTGCTTAGGTTGAATGATAAGTGAGGTGCATGCTACCGACCAATAAAGCAAAGTGCATGCATGAGTCATCTCACCAAGTGCAAGTCACACTTGTATAAGCTTCTACATCTTCCACAGAATTCACACCAATTCCCATGGCTGTGGTTGAGCATGAACAAAGCAGACTGCACCACATACACATTCACACACACAGGTCTTTCATAGTGAGAACTGAGGTGAATGCAAACACCGAAAAAATGTGAAACTGGCTGTGGTCGAGTGTGAGCAGGGCGGACTTCTCCATACACACACACACACACATGCACAAACATCATCTCATGATTTTCATTGTGTCCAATTTTGACTTTGTCTTACTTTTCTTCTCTAATGTCCCCGAAATCTCTCCTACTCTATAAGTAACTTATGTAACCAGAGTTTTTGGAGCTCCGACTTGTGACATTTGAACTTAACACTTCACTGTATTCACATGAGTTTTGAGGTCGCTGTTAATTTGCTACTTTCTCTGCAAGTAAGTAGCAATTAAAGATAAACTGTGCGTTTTTCTTGAAAATAAACAGCAAACTAAATGTGTTAAAGGTATATCATGTCCCTCTAAATACAATTCAACAACAAAAATAGTATTTATGGCTGATTGGGTTATATTTCTAAGTTTATACAATTGACTGAGGTGAAAGGTAAGGGTTATGTCACAGCTCAGAGAATTCAAGAAGCACTCTTTTGTCCAAATTGTCCGTCACAGAGCTTTGTGACTTTGTAGGGTGTTCATGTGAAATTTCTAACTTAAAACCTTAAAGTTACCAGTTTCTCCAGCAGCACGTGAATGCAGCATTTGGCCTACTTAAACTTTTATTTTAGTTCCTAATAGTCACAACAATAAGTAAATGATGGTAGGTGTGCATTTGTAGATGATTAGTTTTAGGAATAAAGAGAAAGAGAGCAACAGAAAAAAGAGGGATCTCAGGATTAAGGTTAGGCAAAGAAGAGAGAGTGAGCGTAAGATTACACTCAAAGAAGGAATGTTATCATTTCTACCTACAGTACCTTCATCCTCATTCTGGAGGGCTTCACTATGGAGAAACATAGTGGCTTAAACAATTGAGTCTTCTGTACGTTTTTGGTTCCTCACAATAGCAGTAACAGTACAGATCTAAGCAGTCATCTGACACCTTACCTAGAACATCAGAACAATTTTGATGAGGACAGGCTATTAAACCCAACAAAGCTCACCAATCCTAACCAGCTGATTTCCCCAGAATAACATCAGCTCAAGCTCTGAAGGTCCGTAAAGTCCTACAGTCTACTATACTACTTGGAAATTGATTTCATTTGTTTAATTCTCCACCTGCACAAAATCTTTGTAACATTTGTTGTGAAATTTATCCTTAGCAATTTTCCATCCATGCACCTTTGTTCTTATTGACGGAGTCATTTTAAAGTAACAGACTGGATCCACTGTAAAAGTTCCTTTCATAAAAAGTTTAGTCACATCCCCTCTTTATCTCTGTTTGCTTAAAAAAAAGTTAAATTCCTTCAATCTTTCCTCAAAGCTCATATCTCTTGATTCTGCAATCAGCCTAGTCTTCTCTGGACTTTTCCTACCACTGCTCTATCGTTTTTATAGCCTGGAGATCAAAACTGCACATGATACTCCAGATGAGGCCTCACTAGTGTGTCATAAAGTTTAAGTATAACCTCCTTTGACTTGTACTCCACATACTGTGCTATATAATCTAACATCCTATTAATGCTTCTGTATACTGTCTAGGCATAAATAGTGATGAGCCCACTATGACTACTAGGTCCTCCTTATAAGGTGTACTTTCAAGTTTCAAACCTCCCATTATGTATTCTAATCAAATCTAATATTTCTACTTCCTATGTGTAATAACTTACATTTACTTGAGCAGCCACCACTTCACTGACTCCTGAGGGACACCTGAACAGACAATAAACTTCCTGTTCCACAGGCAATTTTGGACAGGCCCTAATATGCAGTTGGGTACAGTTTTTGCATCTTGATATCAACACTGTTACGTTTCTGATGCAGAAATAATTTTGGAGACTCTATGGTCTAGCAGGAAACCACTAATGCAGTGTGGTCCAGTGGCTAAGTCACTGGATGGATTAAATCCGGCCAATTGAATTTGTGACCCTAAGCAAGTCGCTTAGCCTGCCAGTGCTCCAATTGTACAAATCTAACTGAATATAAATCTAGATTTTTCTGATTTAATCTGGTAAGAGTAGGGTTCATGTGAAAGAGAAAAAGAGACAGCGATAAAGAGGGAGTGATAACAATTGTTATAGTTGCTCATGCTTAGGACATGTCCATGTGGTTTCTAGTAGTGCACTAGTATTGTAGATTCTGAGCTACCTATCAGTGATGGGTAGATTACTACTTCAAAACTGTAGAGGAATGAATGAATGAATAAATAAAAAATAAATAAATATGTATTCTGCTTTATAATGCAGACTTCTATTACATTTACAGAAATATTGCAATAATTTGAAATAATAACTATACTGTTATTTATATAATTGTCATCTGAGGTAAATAAATTTCAGATGTCAAACGATTATTCTTTATAAACAACATTTTTGTTGTATTTTATGGAGTGTATATAAGGAAAAACCTGTTTGATGTCATTTGTAAGCAAGCAACATAAAACTGCATATGAGAAAAACAATCTGTTCTCAAATGAATGCCTGCAATTTTCACTGTCTGACTTTATGATTTGTTTATGGTCATAACAAAGAAAACACTAATAAGAAATAGAAGACATTTAAAAGAAAATAGATAACTATTGGAAATCACAGGGATTTTTGGGATGAAGACGATTTGATTTGTTTCATTGCCTGTCAATATTTCAGCATCTATTATGTGGCTGTGAAGAGCTGGAACATTTAATGTAAGATTGCAAATGGTTCTTTTGCTGCTTTTGGGTTTCAGAATTACACATCGGACACTTTCTTCTGTTATCGGCAGATCTTGGATTTTAATTAATTCTCTTTCTAGAAGACATGTTATTTGAAAAGGAATAGAAAACATTAATATATATAGATGTACACTCAACTGAAGTGATGCACACATTGTTTTTAAGCAGGTCTACCTATAATTTATCCATATCTGCTTGTACTCATGCTTGATTTGGGACTAAAATTGTAAGATTTCTTATATTTATAAAATGACTTGGGATAGCATTCACTATAGAAATTTGCTGTTATAATTTTCCTGGGTGTTGCCTCGTTCTTGGAGTTGTTTTAGCTGTGTTTATGATATTGTTAAATTTATTCTGAGATCATCATGTATTTATCATGGGCGCTACTATTTGGTGAGTGTTTTCTATTGCCAGTCGCATAAGATACTTTGGACAATTTCCTTCATTATGGTACTGTATAGAAAAACCATACAAGGTCTAGTGTCTGAGTTTTGAATCAACTTTATTTCCAAATTTCCAAGAAGAACTTAGTGTTAAGACTTTACCGTTCTGTTTTCTCGACTTTCGCGTTGTGTATTGGATTTTGCTCATAACAAAATTTTACTGCTGAAAGTTGCTGTTTGATGGCTCATGAGACTTAAATGAGATTCTCATTTATGTTTCATTTATGAAACAACTTTGTCACAAATGTTTCTTCTAACATTTCTTAGGAGAACTAGCTTCAGACAAAAAAGGTGACATGAGATAGAATCAAGGTAAAAGCAGTCATAATTGAGTATTTGGTTTGAAAAGCATGTTATATTTTGTGAGATCTCTTTCTATTCTTTATATTTTTCACTTTTTATTCAATTAGATGCCTTTATTCAAGGTGACTTAAATGACTGGTTACCTTTTATTAATTTTTCCAAATGGAGCACAGGCAGATAAAGTGACTTGCTAATGGTCACACAATGGTGTCAGTAGTGGGATATGAACCCACAACCCCTGAGTTTAAAGTCCAGCATTTTTACCACTATGCCTCACTGCCTGCCTTTTCTTCTAGAATGAGTTTGATCTAACTGGAGCACAGCAATATTAATAGTACTACTAATACTATTATACAGATGCAAGGACAACAGTTTTGTAATCATCGTAAAGTGTTTTATTACCACAAACAACTGTCCATATATTTTACCATATATTACTGAGAACACAATGCTAATTTAAAAAAGAAATGTAAAAGACACTTCTTGGAAAGTCTGAGACAATTGTTTGACTTTGCTGAGATCTCTGCTGAAACTCAAGAAGAGACACTTGTGAGAATACTGGGGTATTTTATCTCAGGAGAAAATCCCGACGAGCATGAGACAAAAGACAATGTCTCCAATTTATTTCTTTCTGATCTTATTGTTGTCTAGGAGAACCCAAAAAGATGTTAAGAAGATCTCTTTTTTGATTTTTCATTCACTGGTCTGATTGAACACCCATTTACAACCTCATCCTTTCTATTCTTTCTGATTGCCTCTTTGATTATAGCCAACGTACTCCAGGGTTTCTCTGGAAATGTCCTCTTTTTACGCACCTAACCTGGCATCCAAGTGGCGTATCGTACTCAAACAGGCTCACTTCTTTTCCATTGGCCTCCTCTGTTTTAACTTTTACCTACCGTATAATTCTCAACAAACATCAGAAGAACACACAATGGTGATGCTGTAGATGTAGGTTCTCAAATGGCTTGCCACACACTTTATGGAAGTAATTAGAAACACAACACCCCCCACTCTTATATGGAGATAAGCTGCAAGGGGCACTAAACTCCCATGAGCGCACATACACAGTGAGAGGAAAACTTCAGTGGGGACATCAATCCACCATGACATTGAGAAATTCACCAAGGGGACTGCCCCCAACAGCCTTAATTTTTATTTTTGTGTCATCTGTTTTTTAGCCATGCTACAATTTCAATGTCAATACAGATGATACACAAAATAAAAGTAAAATAAAAATATTGCTGAATATAAACAGGTTTAAATACTAAACCAGGTCCAATGTGTGAACCAGAGCAGGTTGAGCTCTACTTGCTTAAATTTAGTATTATATATAAATAAAGGTTGTGATTACTAATTACTGTCTTTTTTATTGTTCCCAGTCTAAGGTGAGCACAAATCTGGCCTTGAATCTTCTGCATGAATGATTTTCAAAAAACTCTAGATGAGCTTCTCAAAATGATAGTAAAGAAATACCAGAAACCACAGAAATTCTGAGAAAACAGAAAGTACAGTACAAGCAGTAAATCTCTGCAATGTGTCGGTCTGCCAAAAAGTGTGATAAACAAACTGGAAGGCTGTCACCTCTCAAATTTGAGTTCTCTGTAAACGAAAGGAAGAGAGCAGACTTAGGAATAATCAATTATCACCTAAGAATAGCAGTGTGCTATCACAAATGAGCTCGAGTCGGGGATGCCATTTGACAGCATTGTGTTAGAAGTGACATAACATATATGAGGCAGTCGTTCTCCAAACAATGAAATATCATTGTTGCCAGTGAGGCATGTGGGGCCCTCTTTTCTGCTCATACAGGCTGAATTAATGCTAAGGTAGAGGAGAAAGGGTAAGCCATCCTGGGCCTATAGCTCTTGTGACTTGGGATTTCGTCTGCAGTCACTAATGGCTTCTCATCCCACGTTTTTAGTAAAGGTAGCTGTGGTTTTCTTAACAGGTTCCAGAATGACAACCCCAAGCTCAGTGGAGGTAATGAGTGGGGTCCACTGGCAAAGGAATTGATCTTTAAACCACAACGTTCAGTCCCCAGACTGAGTCATTCTGTGACCTCAATTAAGTCCAGGCACTTATTATAAAAAAAATACATGTTATATTGCATTCCAATTTTGGAAAACATCTTGAGGATATGTCCACTCTAAAAAAGGCAATTTGTAACCTAAAGGATACCATCAACTATATCAGAGGATAAATCTTGCCATCAAAGAGGCAAACCAGCCCAACTTGGTGTTGGTCCCAATCAAGAATAATAATACTGCAGTAAGAATCTTCCTAACAATGCTTACAATTGGTGGCATTTATAAGGAAAAATTGTGGAAATTCCAAAAGAGGTTCTGTCTCTTTTCAGTCTCTGTGTAAAGATGGGAAAGATAGTTATAATCCGAGATGATGGGTCTGGTCACAACCTCACCCACTACCTTTGAGTCTCTGGAGACTGAATTCCAGCACTGGACTCTCTAGCAAGAAGGAGGACAGTGGGTGTCAGCTTATTAGTTTAAATTTCTTTGAATTTATAAAATCGTACTGTGATTGAGTGTGATGTCTTTACCAGAGAAACATATCTGGCATATAGGTTAATAATGTTATTTTTTATTATTAGTGTTGTGAAAGCCTTGGAAAGTACAGCTCCCCAAAGCCAGACACAGTCAGGCAGAACATACAAGTGCAAAAGCAGCACACTCTTTATTTTCTTCATGGTGCAGCTCTATTCTCCACTGTCCATTTCAGAACACAATACACACTGTCCCACACAATACTGCTTCTATCTTTCTGTCTTTTTTCTCTCTTTCTCTTCTCTGCATCCTCCACACCCCTCCCAACAAGCGTTGTCCTCGACCTCCAGACTCTGGCCTCCTTTATAGTGCACCCGTAAGTGCTCCAGTTGCTCTCAGGTCCTCCTCAGGCAGCACTTATGGGTGTGGCAGTAGTGTTGCAGTCCAGGGCTCCAGAACTGTCCAGATGCCCCCTGGCGGTGGATATGGGCCCCAGCTTCTAAGCTCCAAGCCTGTGGCCTTGATGCAATCCAGGTGGGTTACCCTCTCGTTTTCTGGGGGAGGTATTGCAGTGGACATGTCCTCTCTCCTGGTTCTTCCATCAGAAAGGCGTTCCAACCGAGCAAGGCGCCCCCCGGCTGTCCACCACAGTGTCTAACATATACTGTAAATGTTGAAGCCAGTTTTGCATCCAGGTAGTCCCAAGCACATGCCAGCAATTGGACTGGGGGGGAGATAGAAGGTTTTGCCTTGATCAAGCTTATGACCAGTTTTGTAAGTGTGTTTTATTAATAACTCTGTGCAGAACATTCTATGAACCACCCCCCAGGTAGGTCCTAAACTGGCCAACTAGTCTGAGATGAAAGGACAATCTAGCTGGATCTAGTTGTGTTTCTCTGCCTCTCCCTTTCTCTCTCTCTGTCTCCCTCCCTCTCTCTCTCTCTGCAGCTTTTCTCACTAGCCATATTGAGGCAGACAGACAGTGTGATTCAGTGCTTAAGGTTTCGGACTTCAAACCCTGAGGCTGCAGGTTTAAATCCTGTTACTGACACTTTATGTCTGTGAGTAAGGCACTCACCTGCCTGTGCTCCAATTTGAAAAACAAAAGTAATGGAACCAATTGCATTTCAAATGTTGTAAGTCTCCTTAGATCCAGGTATCAGTCAAAAAGTAAATGTGTCAGCTAAAAGGACAAAATGAATGTAGCTATGTGTATGTGCCTCCTGAAACTACACAGAACTATCAGGTTGTGCTATTTTAAACCAGGGTCTTAAATGTGTACTTTATATTATTTTGGGCATACTACAGTATAAATAATACATCATAATTAAAGGTTTAACTATTTCTTCTTTCTTATCTTATTGTCTTGGATTACAAAATGTAAAAGATAAGGGGGAGAAAGTGCTACACTACAGTGCCAGGCAGTGGGTAAGTGAATGGGATCTGAGGTATTCTGGTAAAGTCTATATCATAAAGAGTATTGTGACCTGTTGGGGGCACCACTGGTCTCCCAAGCCCTAAACACAAGCCTTTCTTTCTTCTTCTCCTTCCACTCCTCCAGTTGAGCTTCATCCTTCACCTTCTGACTTCAATTCCCTGAGGTAAGGTGTCGGAATCCTTTTATGCTAGACCTGGGAAAACTTTTGGTGTTACAGCACTGCACATTGGAAGCACTTCCAGGTCAGGTAGAAGTTCATTAATGTAGGGACGGCTTGTCCCTGCAGCTCCCCCCGGTGACACCCATGGAACTCAGCTTGGCAATCTAGTGGGACTGCAATTCCCAGCCTCACCTGCGGATATCCATACAGGCAGTATAACCCAGACAGACTGTCACCTATAGTATCAGGGGGGCAAATAGTTCATGCAATTTGTCTCCACCTGTCTTTCTTTTAAGCTGCCTTCCCTGCAGGGTAAGGACCCTTGACCCATCCTGGCTGGAACAGAAGCTCATGTTTGGTGTCGATGACAGTATAAAATGGGAAAATATGGTCATCTACTACTATCATAACAAAACAGGAGCTTTTCAACATATAGTAACTCAACACCATGTAGGCAGAGTGGCCTGGTGCCTACAGTACTGAACATTAATTCACAAGGCCACCAGCTCAGTTTCTTCCACTGATTCTCTACTGTGACTTTTTACTGAAATATACAGGCCTGAAAAGTGAATGATGTTAATGAATCCCTGGTTGGCTGTGTGGATCAGTGAAAGTAAACTGTTTTTGATGGACTTGTACCACATGTAGGGCTGGTTTCTGCCTTCTGCCTAATTTTGCAGGAATGGGCTTTGAAGGTTTTATTTTTGAGAAAGGAATAAATACTGTTAATAAATGGTTGTTCATATGCTTTTTAAGTGTATATATGGATGAAAATGAATTGATTGTGATAGTCAGACATCCAAAGTTAGTCTCTTTCTTGTTCAGGACACTACCTCTATAGGCTTTGGCAACTGTGATTCTGTACTGAATTGAGCAGGCTTGAAAAGTGAATGAAAGTTGAAGTAAATGTCAGAGATCATAGTTCAGCTTGCAGCCAGGATGCCAAAAATATGAAGAGATCTATACAATGTCTGAATGAGTCGACATTAAATACTTGCACATTCCCTGTTGTAGTTCAGATGTGGTGATAGATAAATAACCCAAATGCGCTTATTGCAATAAACCAAATACTACAATTTATCAATTTATTCCTTATATAATAATAATAAAAGATGGGTGTATGTATGTATGTGTATACTGTATATATATATATATATATATATATATACACACTTATAGTCAAAATTATGTTAAAACTAATGGTACTGCTATGTATATACTTAT
>JANRMT010062814.1:127488795-127591702 GCA_026402145.1 Polypterus bichir lapradei
GGCATGAATGAAACTAAACTAAAATGTACTGTACTCAAGACTATGAGTCAATCCCAGAAATGGAACAAACAGGCTGGTGTGATTTTCCTCAGTTGTCTATTAAAAGCGTGTCATTTGCATGAAGCAGGCACAGGTGTAAGCGAGCCAGAATGAGTTGCCCCACCGCCAGACACAAACGTTAACGTCTGTCTGTCTCGATTTGTTATCTTTTGAAACACTGTTTAAACAAAAGAGAGCTCTTAACCAGCATGCTGAGGAGACAGAGGGCAGATCTTGAAACAAAAAAAATTCTCAGTTTAATTTCCTTTATGATCAGTGCACCACCAGGCCCATTAACACTCACTCAGGGCAGGTGGGCTTGGAGCACAGTAAACAGAAGGCCAGGGATACAAAGGTGGGTCGGCTATCTGGCTGAAAAAAAAGCACAACAGGCATGAGGTGAAAATTGTTTTGCTCTGAACTGCTGAATGTCTCAGTGGCCATAAGCTGTGTCTATCTGTTCATCCAGCCTTGTGCCTCGTAGTCATACAGCAGGGGTGGATGTCATGTCACACCTTCTGCATTGCTGTTGGTTTACTGAGACCTACTGAGCACAAGGCTGTGACACGAAACTCGAAAAAAAGTAGCAATCTCAGTAAAGTTCAAGTCAGCAATCCAGAAAATATGGGAAAGAATAAGCCTCACTTCTCTGTCCCTCTCTGTTCTTTATCCATGCGTGACCATCACTGTATTTCTTACCACAGGTGATCAATGACCACTAATGAATTTGTAAATTATTAAAGGAGCTTACTGCTGACTGCAGACAGGGATCAGGACAAGATGACAGACTGTGGACAGGAGGTTGCAGTCACTCACAGCAGCCCGGGTTCAACTGTGTATCATTAAAACTCACATCATGTCTCTTTTGTGCCTAACCTCCAAGTTATTTTTCTCAATGTTGTTTCTTCTGTGTGTGTTGCCTCAGGCAGTTTCTTTTGCCAGTGAGGTGTTTTTTTTTGCCACAAGCAATGGTCAGCCTAGCAAAGAGCAGGGAGGTCTTACACTGCAGCGCTAGTAATGAGATCCCAGAGCACTGCCTGATGGGATTCTTAAGAGTATTTGGTTTGTTGATATTTTTTGCTGCTTTGATTTTTTTGTTAAGTGGTATTGGCTTCTAGGAGTGGTTGCTGGTCATGTGACATGAAGGTCACATGATAATGTGTGCCACCTTACTCCACCTACATTCACATCGAACTTGATGGATTCCTTAATTACAAATGAATCTTGTGGTTTCTTTGTGAATTTTTTATACTATTGGTTTTAACGCCTGCCTAATGTGCTTTTCACTTTTGGCTCTCATTTTGGTTTAGTTTGCATGTTTTTTTGATCCAGACTATTCCCTTGTTTTTCTCTGTCTTTCATCTTCCAGCTCTTTTGTCCTTTTAAAGACAAGTCTTTTTTTACCAAGGTACAATACTAGGCTGGGGGTTAGTTAGGTGGTCTCAGCTGTGTGTGGCTTTTATCTCAAGAACAGTAAGATTTTACTGGAACTTGAACCCAGTGCAATCCCACACAACTCAAAGGCTCTTTTTACTTCCATCAAAAGGCTTCAGTTCCAGGCTATACCTTTCCTTAAATAAAAAATTAAAGCTTTAAAGCTTTGATTTCCATACCTTTTGAAGTGTATTGATTTGTGAGTCACTTGTTTGTGCTCAGCTTGGACACACTTTTCTCTGCGTCACTGCACTCTTCCACACTGTTTTAAATGCAAGTTTTTAAATCTGATGTTTTCAAAGATGATCCACATTCAATGTTGTCACTGGCCTGGAGCCCATTATACTCCTGAGAAAGGCTGCAGCCTGGCAACCATGAACTGTTAAGGTTTAGGTTTATAGGTTTACAGGGTCATTACTGTCTGATAATCCTAACAGTCAAAACAGCTAATATTTTTCAGCACTTTTTATTGTGGAGATGTGTCACAAACAAGGTGAAAGGGTGTGAGACTCCCTAATAGTCCCAGAAAGAAGTCCATGACCTTCGCCAATCTGTCAAAATTTAGCCTCATCCCTAGGCAGCCAGCCCCAAACTCCACAGTCTGCATAAGTCCAACAATAGGGAGCGAGATTTAAAAGTTCAAAAATGCTATAAATGTCCCAGAAATAAAAAAAAAAAATGCCCTACAAGAGAGGATCTGTCAAACCTCTGGCTTGATAAGATAAGTCTAAACAAGAATCGTTATCCTCTGGGACAAAGCCTGGAAACACTGCGCAATAAGGAATGACTTAAGAACATCTATTTTAGGGAGAATGTCCAGTGTTGGGCTGGGTGGCCTTTTCCTTGGAATCCATGCAGATTCTATTTTTTTTTTTTTTTTGTTCTCTCCTCCCTACATGCTCATCATTAGTGATTTAAACTATATTATACATTAGACTACTTTTCTACTAATTATATATCTATGTTATTTAAGCTTCTATTTATTTTTCATTACTTATTCATTATTATTTTTGCCTAATTCAATTTGTTGTTCTTTTCTACTATTTATTTGACATTTTTTAAACACTTTGAGCTATGTTCTGTGTTTGAAAATGTACTATAGAAATACATCTATTTATTTTATATTCAACAAAAATAGAACAAAAATGGAAAAGGGCAACAAGCCAATCCAAAACTAACAAGTCGAATTCGTAATTCAAGAGCAAAATCCAAGAACAGAAGCAAAAAGTCTATAAAACCAAAGAATTCAAAGAAAATAATACTTAAAATAGGACTCTGACAATACTCAATGATCCATTGACTCACCAACTTCCCATGTAAAGGCTGAGGGTGGTCCTTCAGCAGTGAAGTCATGTTTGCCTCACTTCTTGGGGCTCCAACCACAGACTACAGGGAACATAAGAACATCTAAAGACACATGACAACAATTTTAAATTATAAAAATGTGTCTCAGCAGTATAAAGTAATGACAAATGTGTTTTGAAATTTTTTTTAGGAAAGGAAGACAGAAGTGTCAAAGTAAGGTAGCCATACTCATTACTCACAGTACTTGAGTGTGGTGACATGTCACATGTTAATTAGTACTATAGAATCTTTTATTACAAGTCTATATATATGAAGATAAAACCGAATGAATTATTAAACACAAGGAAAAGGACTGAATGTAACTGAAGGCTTCACTAAATTTAACTTAAAGCTGTCTTGTCCTAGAGAAGCTACCAACAATTTTATAAGGTTAGAATGAGGAAAATGAGTAACAAACACCCCTCCTGAAAGCAGGAATAAATTGTTGGGAAAGCCCTTATACTGCTCCTATGAAGTAGCGCTAATGTCAGTAGGACAATCCTCTACACAACCATCTTAAAGAATCAGTGTTCAGAAAAATGAGAGAATGGACATTAGTTAGAACTTACTGGTGGCATTAGTTGATTGGAGGACGTAATACATTTCTGCATATTAAGAGTCAATTGATGTGATGTATTAGATGAGGTAATGGTAATTAGAAAAAGTATTAAAGCAGATTAATTGTTTGATTGCTCACTCCATGGACTGAGACATTTGTGCAAATAAAGAAATGTTCTGCATTTGCATCTGAGCTTCATGACTGCCTTCTTTGAAGATAGAAGAAAGTTTTTCCCACAGAAGCACATGCAAGTAAGAACCCATTTTTTTAAACTTATTTCATTGTACACTGTGCATGTAACAAAGGTTGACTGAAGGAATGAATGAATAAAGTAACAGAACACAGTGCATCATATGACTGTCAGCTCTTAATTCAGCCATTCATATTAATTATTGATCATTTCCTTCATTTTGTGACTGAACAACTAATCATTCATTGTTTATATATAGTGCCATTCATGGCGATTACTGCTGGAACCATTTAATAGTCAAATTAGAATCTACTATATAATAAAATGCTATGGTCTACGTGTATGTTTGTCTCTCTGATCTGGTTGGTCAGTATGGTTTTGGTTTGATTGGTCAGTGTGGTGTTGGTGATACGTTTGAAAGAGGAAGTGCCAGGCAAGAAAGATTGAAACATATAAGGTGGCGTAAAGGAGTAGGAACCACTTAGAAAGTCACCCTTTTTTAAACATGAGAAGACTGAAAGTAGACAGGAGGTGAGCAAGGCTGCTTGAATTGATACAGTCTGAGAAACAAATGTTATGGGAACACACTCAAAACAGAGTGAACACCATGCAAAAGAAGTTCAGACACACAAGGATACCAAGGAAAGGCATTGAAGGTACATGTAGGGTAAGAGATATCAAAAAATAAGTATTTTAAAATGTAATGTAGCTTGTTGTATATAACTATCCAACCATTTATTGAACCCATTTCATGCAAGCTTAGCGTCATAAAAATCCAAGGCATAGCCATGAAGCAGCACTAGGCTGGTACTGCACCTCAGCTCATATTCACTTTATTTCTATGAATAAATTACAGAGAGTTAGAGTGCAGTATATTGTCTATAAATATTAAACATTTGACAAACAAAAAACATAATAAAGGCTATTCCCATAATATTAATGTCAGGTTTATTGACATCTGAGATTTGATTTTGCATTATTTTGGTCATTTTTCATTAAGGTGACTATCATTTCATCTTGGTTCCAAATCATGAAGCTGATTGTTGCCCATATGGAGCTTACAAATTTTAACCGTCGGCCTGGGTTTTCCTAAGTCCCATAGTTTTTCTTTCACACGCCTAAACAGTAGGTGGTTGATTGCCAGCATTAAATTGGAGTTCTCGCCTTGGGTTCAGAATTCTAGCCCTTCTGACTTTAAACTCCATTAAACAGTTTTGACAATGAATTGATGAATGATGGTAATGACATTGAACAGGAAAAAAGCTTGGTTGACTCAGAGTGATGTGTGATTTTAAAAATCATTGAGAAAAAAATGGAGGAATGGTTGGATACATTAGACATATGTGAACACATACAATCCCACACTGCTTAGAGCAGTGTTTCCCAGCAGCTCTGATGTCATGACCCACTTTTTTTCAATGTAAGTGTCTTTGCCTGACCAATTGCCATCATAAGCAATAGCATTTCACCAGTGGCATTGAGAAACACGGTGCTAGAACATTCATTTGCTAATTTAACAAGGTTTCCTATATTTTCTCTACGGGATTATTTTTTTCCACCAATTAGACTGGATTCACTGACAAAAGGATGGAATAGTTCACATTGGTTGAATTGAGTCAATAATAGGCTAAAAAGTTTAAAAATCATTTTGTTCTCAAGCACACCCATCTATGCATTTTCTGTATCTGCTTCATTCAATTCAGGGTCACAGGTGGCTTTTAAGATGTCAATAACAATTGAATCCTAACAATTATAAAAAAAATGGCTACTTTTTCCCACTCATTTTGAAACTTCACCATGTATTCATTTTTTCTGCTTACTGACAAAGTGTTTTTGTTAACTGTGTTTAGATAAACCTGTTTTCTATAGAAATGGTTGAGAGGCCCATATCGATTATCAGAGTCCCCTGCATTGCTTTTATCAAGCAGTAACAATTAATATATTAATTTCAAAATGAACAGGGATATAAAAGATACATTTCAAACAAACAACACTAAACAACTCAAACATTACCTGAATGGAACAATCCACAAGTTTTCCAAGACATTTTGCAGAGCACTGATTGGAGCATTTCTGTCTTCAGTTAGTGTTTAATGCTGAGATCCTTTGGTAAAAGAGATGCTGCCTTATTAACAGAGTTCAAGTAGTATTCATAGAAAATAATCTGTTACAAATGATTAATTACTGCTCTCAAAAATTAATGGGACTACTTTACTCATTACTTTCTGGAAATAGTCATCATATTACAGATTCACTTACTTTTACATTATTCTCTAAACCCATGCAAATCTACCAGTTTGCAAGTACAAAAATGACACCCAAATGCCCTTTCAATATTTTAATAAAAATGAAATAACTAATAAACCTGAGTGTGAATTAAACAGTTAGACAACTAAATAGTAAGACTTACATTAGCACTGTGTAATTACAAATGTATAAACCAGCAAGCAGATGCTGTAAAAGATGACATAAAGATAAAGATTTGGGGCACCACCTTGGTGACCATGTATAATAAGATGAAAAATATACAAAAAAAAAAAAAAACGGAAACAAGATGGCTGGTTCCCAGGTTATATGGTTATGCGGCAGGAAGGGGTGGGTCCATGTGGATGGACATGGAAGTGATGTCAGTGATGGAATGGCTGTCAATCTTCCGCTCTGCAGAGGGAGGACAAGAGAAGGCATTCGTATACAGTGCCAGCCCCTGGTCCGGTGGGTAATTACCATCACCAGAGCCCTTAAGCTGTCCCTGATAAGCATGTGTGTGACAACACCTTTAGTTCACAATTATAAAAAATATATTTTAATTATTAAATAATAATTAAATTACTTAACTTCTCAAACAGCTGCAAGTTGGACTCGGAAAACAGTAAAATTGTTTTTAGTGTGGCAGCCAGTAGATGAGAGTAGATGTGTGAACTTATCAATCGGAGGGGTCCAGTTAGCAGCCGTGTTTGTGGTGTAACATCATTAAGCTGCCCATGTCTCTTCTGTCTCGATGCTCTGATCAAAAAACATGCATTTGTAATTAACTATCTTATGTTCTCTAACAAATTAAGGTAAAAATTCTGATACCTTACTTGTATACAGACTTCTGCTCCATTTTCATGGGAACAATAAAGACAGGGGACAAAAAAAGTCAGAATATGGCACTAAATTTCAAATAATGTCATAATATCATAAGTATTCATTATATATTGCACATATGCAACGAAATTGGATGCAAACCTATTAGTGCAAAACAAAAAAGGTTATATAAAGGCTATAAGAACATACACAACATGCCATGTCATACAAGACATTTTGCACATTCTGCTGGTATTCATTCATTGCATAATTTAAGCTTTTGCAATATGAATAGCATTTAGTGCAGTTATGCCCTTTGAATAAAAACTGTTTTTTAATCTGTTTGTTCGTGTTTTTACTGTTTTAAAACGCTTACCCAAGGGCAGCAGTTCAAACAGAGGGTAATCGGGATAGAATGGATCATTAAGTATGCTCTGGGCCCTTTTAAGGCAACGGGAACTGTAAAGATCTTCCAAGGATGGGAGAGGGCATCTGATAATCTCCTGGGCGGTGTTGACAACCCCCTGGAGCACTTTCCTCTCTTTCCTCTGCAGCTGGCAAACTACACACAGATGCAGTATGGCAACTTACTCTCTATAGAGCAACAATAGAAGGACATAAGCAGTTTTTGAGTGAAATTATTCTTTCTGAGGATCCTCAGGAAGTTAAGTTTCTGCTGTGTCTTCTTTAACAGCTTTGTGGTGTTAGTGCTCCATGTCAGGTCTTCATTTATGTGTACACCCATGAACTCCACAGAGTCCCCGCCAATGAAAAGAGGCTGAATATCCATTTTCCTCCTCCTACAGTCAATGATCAGCTCCTTGGTTTTGGTGGGGTTAAGGACCAGATTGTTGTCTCTGCACCACGCAAACAGCCCCTCCACCTCGTTCTAATAAGCAGACTCATTCCCCCCAAAAATGTGCCCCATTACTGTGGTGTCATCTGCAAATTTAAAGGCGCCATTGCTGGAGTGTGCGGGGATGCAGTCATAGGTGTAAAGGAAGAAGAGAAGAGCACTCAGCATGCAGACCTGCAGAGAACCAATGCTAAGGCTGAGGGACGAGGAGATATGACGGCCTATTCTTAACCTCAGGGAGTAATTGGAGAGGAAGTCCGTAAACCATAGTCCATAATTATCTGGCTGGTAGTTTTAATGTTGTGGTGTGCAAAATTTGCAGTATTCTGTCTCTATTCTGGAACTCGATTCCTATTCGTCCTCTTCCGAACCCTTCCCCACGCTGCCTGTGGCCTCCCATATACCCCCACGCCACTTTTCTCGATTCCTATTCCTTCTTCGGACTATTGCGTTCCTTCCTCTTCAAAAGCGGTCCTGCCCTCACGCAGCCAACACGGCATTTCTCAATTCCTATTCGTCCTCTTTCAAACCCTTCCCCACGCTGCCTGCGGCCTCCCATACACCTTGCTATTTTCGTTATACTCTGATGGTTGTTTCCTAAGCCTTTGTTATAAAATGAACGACAGTATCTTCTCGGTCAATGGGTTTTTGTACAACATCATCTCTATTCCGGGATCCGGCAACTGCCTGTTCCTATCAGCGGGTTAGTTCTTGACACAAACGGTTGACGAACGCAATGCACCGTTTTCCGTTCCTATTCTTACACTGCCGTATGCTACAGCGGGCATTGGCTATCTAGTATTTATATAATACTAGGGGGCTTCACCCCCTGCTTGCTTTGCTCGCCAACCCCCCTACTTGCGCTATGCACCAGCAACTTCCCGTCTCTGCTGCTCGCGTATGTGGATTTCACTTTCACCAAACAACAAAACATTTAATTCTTGTGCATAGGCCTCTTGATTTGGAAGAAACACTACTTTTCCCTGATGGCAACACGAATTGGACAATCTACAAGTCTCCGACTTAAAGTTTAAAGCCAAACAATATCTACATACTTCTGTCATATAACCTATGTCCATGTATTCAATCTCTTTTCGTTTTTACCTTTTCATCAATATCGCATTGAATTTTGATCCTGTGTTTGGAATTACATCGTGACAACGCAACATATAACTGCCCATGAGTGAATATTGTTTCTTTCTCTCTACACGAACTGTGTTTGACAACAGCATTCACACAAATGAGAAATGATTGAACCGTGTGCATGGTTGTACAGTGATCCCTCGCTATATCGTGCTTCGACTTTCGCGACTTCACTCCATCGCGGATTTTAAATGTAAGCATATCTAAATATATATCATGGATTTTTCGCTGGTTCACAGATTTCTGCGGACAATGGGTCTTTTAATTTATGGTACATGCTTCCTCAGTTTGTTTGCCCAGTTGATTTCATACAAGGGATCAAGGGATGCTATTGGCGGATGGCTTAGAAGCTAACCAATCAGAGCATGTATTACATATTAAATAAAACTCCTCAATGATATCCGATATGCTTCCTGTGCAGTGCTTGATTGTTTGCTTTTCTCTGTCTCTCTCACTCTCTCTGCCTGACGGAGGGGGTGTGAGCAGAGGGGCTGTTTGCACAGAGGCTGTTTGCCTAGAGAATACGGAGGCTCCTCTACAAAATGCCGCTTTATCACAGTACTTCGGCATACTTAAAAGCACGTATTGATTTTTTGATTGTTTGCTTTTCTCTCGCTCTCTCTCTCTGATATTCTCTGCTCCTGACACACATTCCTTTGAAGAGGAAGATATGTTTGCATTCTTTTAATTGTGAGAAAGAATTGTCATCTCTGTCTTGTCATGGAGCACAGTTTAAACTTTTGACTAAAGGGTGTTATTTCATGTCTAGAGGGCTCTAATAATGTCAACAGTGTGGGAGAGTTTATAAGACCTTAAAATATATAAAAATAACCATACAAATATATGGTTTCTACTTCGCGGATTTTCATCTATCGCGGGGGGTTCTGGAACGCAACCCCCGCGATCGAGGAGGGATTACTGTAAATGTTTTAGATGTGGGCAGGACTACATAAAGTCTTGTCTCGCGGGGCTTGAAATTTTCTCTTGCGGGATTTCACTTTCACCAAACAACAAATCTTTTAATTCTCGCAGATACGCCTCTTCATTGGGAAGAAACACTACTTTTCCCTGATGGCAACATGAATTAGATGATCTACAAGTCAAACAATATATTCAATCTCTTTTCACTGCTCCATAATCCACAGAGTAATACATTTCATTTGCTTACGCTAATGTGATCTTTACTATCATTTTTTTTGAGACATTCAAATTTTCATACTTCCATTATCTCTATCCTGCTCTGCATGTGTATCACACCAACGTTTTTGAATTCTTTACGAAGTTCTACTTTGTCATCTACTCTTTGTCTTTTATTTCCGGCCCTAGGCATGGTTAAATCTCTTGGCACAAAGTCTTGTCTCACGGGATGTGAAAGCGTCTCTCTGAGAAAGTCACGTCTCATCTATCTTCCCAAGATTTTTTTATTATAATAGAGAGATAAATATGTTTTTCGTATTAAATTTCAACATTTTATAAGGTTCAGTTCATGGCATGATTACTTTCTTTACAGCACTTGCATGTTATCCTTTTGCCAATATATTTTTTTCCAGGTACTCCAGTTAGCCCCTTATCTCAGCTATGCCTATGAAGTTCATGAGTGACATTAAGCTAATAAAAAGAATGTGTATGTGTGTGCCTTGTAATGAACTGTGGATCCTTTCAGTTCTGGCCTTGGGTTGCATGCCGCCGAGACTTAAGGCTTAATTCATCATACATCTGATACGATTTTTTAAATCTGCCTTTCAGTTCTCATGCTCTATCAACCTCACTATAGTAAGAACATGTAATTCTTCACCAAATGCACATAAGGCACCTTAGAAATTATGTCATCATGTTTAACTGATGGTGAGTGAGGTTTATTGATGAAAAAAAACACACGATGCCATCCCTCTGTCTTACTCAGGTCAGCAGTGTGAATGAAACCCAGTCCTGTTCCAAAATAAAAATAAAACTCTAAATCAATAAACGTGCCTGATTGTAATCTAGGTTAAAAGCCGAAGAGCTGGCAAGTCTGTTGCAAAAATAGCTTGGAAACACTGGAGATGGAGTCTATTTTTAGGGCCTTTGACAAACCTGCAACCGCCAGCCTAGTTTTTAATTTCCACTTTTCTATTTTTATTTACACGCCCTGCCTCGCTCCATCTGCAGTTTGTACAATTACTCAGCCAGCCCATGGCGGCCCCCCAAATCTTTTTGCTCAGAGTCACAGTCAGCAGGATGAAACGTAGGCAGTGTGGCTGCATGTTATTGTCAGCTGCAGAGCGCTGGAATACTAAACGCTGGCACAGTGATCAGCCAGGACTGGGAAGACAAAGCAGTAGTCAACAATAGGCACCTTGTCATTTACACATCTATATTTGGGGTTTTAGTGGTTAGCAATGTGGCCTCATGGCTATAGAGTCAGGTGACTATCTTTGTAGATGTTGCATGTTTAACTTGTATCTATGTGGGATCTTCGGCAGTTTCTTTTTAGTTCTAAAAGTGCATGGGTTAGTTTGACCATTGACTCTAGATTGGCCCAGTGTGGTCATTTTTTTTAGTTGTGATTGCGTCCAATGTATGTATCATGCCCAGTGCTGCCAGTATTATTACTGGGTTACCACTAACATAAAATTGACTTGAAGGGGTGAAAACAGACCAGGTATTGAGTGGCATCCCACCCTGCTTTGTGATAACCTTTGTTCTCCTCAAATCTCTAAAACTAGAATGAACTGGTTTAGTAGACAGATGAATGAGATCTCCTCCAATAGGTTCTAGTGATGTCCCATCTAGGGCATGATTACTAGTCATAGTGATGCATGGATTATTACATGGCTTGCTCATTTTAGTGCAGCGTGACCAACCTAAACTGTCCTTTGATTTAAATGTGAACTCAGAATCATTGCAGTATGAGTTGCTTCCTACTTTTATGCCTGACTTCCTTTTCATACTTTTAATAGTCCTTTCCTGTTGCTTTGTTAGATTTTCATTTTGCACATCTCATTTGAGCTCCTGAGATCTCATTTCTAGGACTGTGTGTGGATCAGAGAGTGAAAATATTCACGTCAAAAACTATGAACATGTATACGCCAAAGAAATTCCAATTTATAAAGGCTTCCATACACACATTTGTACTCAATTTACCTTGAATAATGGCAATCATCTTGTAAATGTGTGTATGTGAATGCGCCTTGAACCCCAACTGGTTGCCACCCTCAAGAAACCATACATGGACTACAACAACAACAACAACAACATTTATTTATATAGCACATTTTCATACAAACAAAGGAGCTCAAAGTACTTTACAAGATGTCAAAGAGAAAGTTATAACAAAAGAAAAATAAATAAGATTAGGCACGAATATTAAAAATTAAGTAATAAAGAAAGAAAAAAACAAATGAATCTAAACAATCTTAAAAACAGATAAATATCAAGTAGAGGATTAGCGTCCTTATATACAGTGTCATAATGTACAGTGTCTATGACAATGAGTCCAGTGATAAGGTCAGATGGTGAGAGGTTGGAGAAGAAACAAAATCTGCAGGGGTTCCAGGGCCAAAAGACCACCCAGCCCCCACTGGGCATTCTACAAAACCGAAATGTTCTTAAGTTATTCCTCTTTGTTTCCAGACTTTGTCTTAGAGGGTTCAATGCAGTCGGCCTTGTCGACAGCTGGGGCACTCACCCTCATTCCAGCATCACAAGTGACTACACGGTACCTTGATCAGGTGGTGGTGGTGTAAAAGAAGAAGAATTTGATAATTCTGTTTCCATATAGACTATGAGGAGTACAAGTAAAATGTAGCAACGTGAAAGCCAAATTAAAATAATGTGTTTTTAGCAGCAGGTGAATTTCAATGGTAAAGTATTCCAGATTTTAGGTGCATAACAGCAAAAGGCCACCTCACCATTTCTTTTAAGTTGGCTCTTGAAATTATAAGTAGACCACGATTGGAAGATCTGAGGTTACGACTTGGAGGGTAAGGTGACAGGCGTTTAAAAATATAGGACAGGGCAAGATTATTTAAGGCTTTATACAGCATTAGTAGTATTTTAAAGTAATTTCTAAGTGACACAGGTAACCAATGTAACAATGTTAAAACTAATGAGATGTGCTCAGATTTTCTTTATCTAGTGAAGATTCTGGCTGCGACATTTTGCACTGATTGTAACCGATTGATGTTTTTCTTAGGTATTCCTGTTAGAAGTGCATTAAAGAAATCTAGTCGACTAAAAAAAATAAATGAATGTCACATCAAACCACATTATAATAACAGCTCATTGATAAGAATGAATATATGACAAGTCATCATTTAGCTGGTTTGGCTGCATCTCCTTACTTGATCAAAAGTGCCGTCATTTCCAACAGTAACATAAAATGCAGACAAGCATAATGGTTATGGGCACCCGCAAGCAAACCCTGTACAACTAAAAAAAATTAAAAAAAATAAAAAACGCAAATTATAAATGCACTGAAAAAGGAAAAAAGATGTCTTTGTAGACGCGAGTCTCAAAGTGACTGTCCAAGATGGTGACTCTCTCTCCAGGCAGGAAGAGGCGGGTCTGTTTCCGACATCGAAAGCGACGTCACAGGTGGTTGGTTGTCAATCATTCGGTCTGTAGAGGGAGGAAGAGGCATAGTAAACAGTGTCATCTTGTGGATTGGAGAGGAATTACCACTGCCAGAGCGTTTAAGCTGTCCTCAAGGCTCAAATGTTTGACACCACTTTGTCTAAAATGTGCACAAATACGGATTGGCCATAAATATATGCAAATTCTTTTATCAAGTTTTATTTATAAATAACAACTTTTACATGCAAAGTTGTGTACGTACATTTTGATCATCTTTTTATGCAAATTTTATAAATCTGACCCCTGGCCCTTTATATTTCTGTATCTGATCACTTGTGACATTAATTTGTTTAAATTTTATCCATTGTAGTACCTTCCCAAAGTAAAGATGAATCAAATTGTAAGGGATGGACATCCGTTAAATTATTAGCATTCCTTACTCAGATATTTTCCAGGATGTGGGCTCTTGCAGCCAAAGGGGCTTCTTCCTGTCTGTGATGCTTTAATTCTTTTATTAGTCTGCCTCAACTAATAGCAAGATGGAGACACTGTGCCACATTGGTAGCAATGTTGCCTCATAGTAAGGATGGAATTTGCAAGTTTCTCCCCATGTCTGCATGGATTTCTTATGGGTGCTCCGGTTACCTTGTGCAGTCCAAAGAGATGCAGGTTATGTGGACTGGCGGTACTAAATTGGCTCTAGTGCATGGTTGGGGTGTGAGTGTGTGAATGTGTGTGTGTGTGTGTGTGTGTTTGCCCTGCAATGGACTGGCTCCTTTGTCCAGGATTGACCATGCTTTGTGCCCCATGCAAGCTGGGATTGGATCCAGCACCCCCTGCAAACCTGTTCAGGACAAAGTTTAGAAAATGGCTGTAATAACTAATAACAAGTGCTCCCCCTACAGGCCTCAGAGTGCACTGAGTTTCTCATAACAAATGTATCGTTTCTCCTAAAGGGATGTTGCTATAGATCTCTACTGAATGGTTTGTCCCATCTCCTTCCATAGATGACCACTATAATACTGTAACGTAATTTATTTATTTATGGGTACATTGTGCTGACAGACTATTCGATAACTTGAGAGGCACATGGTTCCCATGGAGAATTGCTCCAGGTCAGTACACATTTGGAGACCTGCAGTAACTTTCCAAAGCTGGTCCAATTGCAGAGGACTCAAAGAGTCCAGCAGAATGCTCCCAAACTGTCACACCAGCAGCGGATATTAATGTCTGGCATGTTGGGTCAGGAATGTAGAAGTAAGTGACATTTTTTAAGTATCTAGTGTTGATGTTTTTGCTTACTATAACTGCTTTCTTTTGCTGGTAACTCTTGGACCAGGATCAGCTGTGTCCAGTATAGGGTGCATTCTGGGAAGCCAATCTACCCTCTGCTGTACTGCACCACAACATTGCCTTCTTACACTAAACAACTTGGTTGATGAGGTAGCATTAGGCTGGCCAGAGTGCTGTTGGTACTGATTGTGCATGTTCTCCTTGTATTTTAGTAGGAGTCACTCGGTAGTTTAGGTAGATTGATGCCCTGCAATTTGTGGCATCTCCTCAGATTTTGCCTCCTCTCTTTGTTCTCATGGCTAGGACTAAAGAAATCTGGTTTTGGAATGTTGATTGACAGACAGATGAGCTGGTGTCAATTGGATTATTTACGCTGCCGACACATTGTATGTTTCGTAAGCATTTAATTGCCTCCAATGAGAACGACACTCTAAAGAGAGACGCAGAGCAGAATTGGCACTGACACAAAGGGCACAGGAGGGGTGCTGGATCTCATCAACAGCTGAGGCATGTAGGATCACTGCTGTAAAGAAACTGGCAGAGAGGAAAGGGGCTCATAGGAGCAATCCTTCTAAAATAGAAAGGTCACCTGGAGCAAGAAGAGCGTTGTAAACATGTCTCCGAGCACAGCCTGGAATTGACATCAGATCGATGCTGCATTGATGAGCTCCCACACGCTTGCCTCTTGAAATGGCCTCTGAAACACAGCATCTCCCTGCCAAGCTGGAACCCCTCTGCGTTGCCTCAGTTCTTCAGTGCACTTCTTGAAAAAGAAATATAAGAAGAAGAAGAAGGAGGAGGACTTTACCAGTCTTATGCTTCTGGTGCAGTAGCCATGTGGAAGCTGGTGATATCTCTGTACATTGTATCAGCTTGTTTTACAACAGCCAACCCCAGAACAAGTGCAAATGTATTTAGAACATTGTGCACCAATGCTTTCATCCATGCTAGGCCTACCATGGAACACTGGAAACATCTTTTCGATGCGTGAGAGAAGCCCAGTGTGTACAGAGACTTGCAGGCTAGGATGTGCCACATTGGCAATGAAAACATAGACCTTCTCTATCTGACCATCCTTTGATGACCAAGGTAATTAATAGGCATGTAGTTATTGCTGAGAAGTCAATTTCTGCCAGCTTCATTATAAATTCCAGGCTGTCTAAGTTTCAGATGTAAATCTCTGGAGTAGAGGATTCTGAAAGCAGTGCCATTCCACTGCGTCCTAAGTGAACACTTAATTACTGTCGGGATGAGCAGTCAAGGCCTGTCACACTGCTGCTTTATTTATTAGTCGAGGGTTCATGTTGTATGGTGTCACTGTTTCTTCCACTACAGTGCTCAATCTATCACCTCCACCAACACTATTTTCATTGACCGGTCGGCTTTTCTTTGGCTGTGGTAGCTCACAAATCACAAAGAGAAATATCTCAATATCTTATCGATGTCAGCTTTGTTTCAGGTTGTTTTGGTATTTCCCACTAGTGATGTGGGCTTTCAGAAGTTCAACACTCACGTCACTCATAGGCCTACTAAATACAGCAGGCAAAGGACACCTGTTTTTATTATTATCTTGACTTAATATATGTACATCACAGTTAGTAATGTTGTTGCCTCATAGCTATAATCACTACCTATTCACAGGTTCTATCTGTGCTTTAAATATGTTCTTATCCAGGGCCCACATACAACATATGTCCCTGTTAAGTTAATTGGGGAAAATAAATTGGTCAAGTATGTCTGAGTAAGTAGGCTTTGAGATTGTTTGGCATCGTATTAGGGTTTGATTCTTGTCATACACCAAGTTCTGCTGAGATCTATGGGAAACCTTGACTTATTAAAGGAGAGTCTTCTATCCCTTCAACCCTAAAATGGCATCAGACTGGTTTAGAAAATGGATGGATGAACATCGAAGAGATCATTTATGAAGATAAGAAAAAATGGTAACTTTGTTGAAGAGTTTCATATTTTCTGACTTTTGTCTACCAAGTAGAATATTTGTATCTTATTAGATGGTGTATTCGGGTGGCAGGACACAATCCTAGCTGCAGGCAATTGGGGCTTTATAAAACAATGGTAGGGCCTTGACAGTAAGATAGAAAAAAAGTCTGAAATAGCGAAAGCCGTCCTAATTTCGGGTTGTTCTCTCAGCACATTGACATATAAGCTTTAGTGTTCGACCGGAAGATGTGTATGAGAGAACAAAACAAGACAAACAGAAAGTTAACAACAAAATTAAACTGAAACCTTAAAATGAGGACCAGGATTAAAAGCCGAACATTAAAGGGCCGAAACCAAAAGTAATAAGCGTGATGGGAGTTAACAGGGTTGTTTTAGTGTTTTTTCTTAAAGGGTTTTGGCATCAACAGATCAGATAAGGAAATTAACTCCTTGTGTCGATAATCAAACATGATCAAGTGGAGCTAAAAATGGAAATCAAAATGGAGTTCAAAGACGTTGCAAAACAATACAAAAAAATTGCAAATAAGCAACATGGAATCAAATCATGACAGGGATGTTCATAAGAAATGTAATGATTTACTACATGAGGTAGAAGGCCATAATAAACAAGAATAGCTGCATCAAGTATCTGAAACATTAAAATGTCTGCTTCAATTTAAATGTTTAAAGTGTACATTTTCTCAAGTGTAATAGCAGTTTGTCAGTTATCACCCTCTGGTAGAGGCCCATATAGTGCTAGAACCTCAGTAAAGAATCAAAAATCAAAAATAACATCATATTCATAATAACTGACCTTGAAATAGTCTAAAACAACATGCCACATGCTTATGCTTGATATTTATAATTTTTAACCTAGAGGGCTAGGACCACTGGTAAAGAATCACATATCATTAACATTATTGAATATGTGATTAGCAACCTCAAAATAGCATAAAACGGCACTCCACATGCCTATATTACTGATCCCCATTTCTTTCTGAAGTTTTGTAAAAAGGAGTGAGTTTGATCTATCATATTCCATTAGCTGGTGTGCACAACTTCAAGACCTTCTTATCATTTTTGATGAAGACTTCTATTTGTTTACTCTTTAATGCCCTGCACAAACTGTAACCTGGAAATTGCCTAGAAATTAGGAATTTTGGGTCTGCAAGTCCAAATATACGGGGGAACCCCAAAAATTTTGACTTGTTGCATAACTAGGCAATAAGTTGAGTTGAACTGTTGGATTTTCTCATACCTGTGAGTCAGGAGGTGACAGACAAAAAACTGCAATGATTTCAAAGTCATGTCATTTTTTAACCTGCTTAATTCAGACCAGGGTTGCATGGGGTGCCAGAGTCTATCCCAGTAAGAACAGGGCACTAGGCAGGAACAAACCCTCACACACAGGTTGAAGAAACATACACACACACACACACACACACACACACGCACACACACACACACACACACACACACACACACAGGGGCCAATTTAGCACCGCCAATTCACCTAACTTGCATGTGTTTGGACTGTGGGAGAAAACCGGAGCACCCACAAGGAATTCACACAGAAATGGTGAGAACATGCAGACTCCACACAGAGAAGGACCAGGGACATAAACCCTGGTCTCCTTACTGCAGGACAGCATCACTACCATTGTGCCACCATGCCTCCCTTGATTTAAAAATGCTCATGCATACTTCTAAACAACACAACAGGGTTTGACTGGACTGACATATATTATACTTCCAGTAAAACAAGAAGATATCACCAGGAGACAGTAAAGCAGTGGTTCTCAACCTGTGGGGCAGGCCTCCCTAGGGGGGTGCGAAGAAACAAAAAGGGGGACGCAAAGATGTGAAAAAAAGAAAATAAGAATCAAAAATATGAAAAAAACATCTGTTGAAACCAAAACAAATTAACTTAAACTACATTCTGATACTAGGACAATAAATATAGAGTTAGATAAATGTCGATAAAAGTTAAGTAGGTATAATAAAATATGCATCTACATTTCAAAAAAATGTTGGGGGGGGGCACGATTAAAACTGTTATGAAAACTCTGGTCGCAAATACTTAAAGGTTGAGAAACGCTGCAGTTGAGTGTATATTTGCAAATGTTGCAGATGGAAATAGTCAATCCAGTAAAAGGACATGGTTAATAGTTCCTGAGTCACTTAATTGGCAACAAGTGGGTCCTGCTGTATTTTTGGATTACTTGACCATTAAACAGCAACCTCAAGGAGCTCCTCATAGAACGGCCCTATGTGATCCAAGTGGCATTTCTGATTTTGGAAGGAATTACGGGGATTGACAGAGGTTGAACTTGGAGTTAGGAGGTGAGTAACAGAGGTTAGGGTCTGAAGAATGACTTAGAAAAATGAGAGGTAAAGGAAATGCATTATTGTGGTCAAGTCGGTGATCCACACTCCTCATTTACAAGAGTGCAAACCTACATATACAGGTAGGACCGGAGAGCCACCAGTGGAGTTTTTACATTTTTGTATTCTGCATTTATTTTTTGTAAAACAAATGTATTCTTGGGTGACAGGGAAGTGCAGTGGTAAGAGCTGCTGTGTCATGGATCAAGCATTCTGCACCCAGTCATTGTCTGAGTGGCATTTGCATGTATTCTCCCCATTCCTGGATGGGTTTTTCTCTGGGGATGTCAGGTTTCTTCCTATATTGTGAGGTGCAGGTTAGGTTAATTGGTGTGTGCCTTACGATGAACTCATACCTTGTCCAGAGTTCTTTCCACCTTGTGCCCATTGCTACTCAGACAGGATTCGGCTTCCCAGAAAAATAGTATAAGCAGCATGGATGTACATTAATTTCATTTGTAAAACTTGTTTTGAGTTCATGGACAGTTTTGGGAACAATCCCTGTCATCCAAACTGGACAGAATGAAACACAACATTACAAAAGACAGGTTTATATTTTTAGTTCTTATACAGTATTACAAAAGATATTTAAAATGCAAATTTATTTAAATCAAAAAAATGTTTAAATTACTCCTTACCATACGGTCTACACTGCTGGGATAGGTTTCGCCTGCCTGTGATCCCTTAATTCAAATAACCGAAGAACAGAAGGAGCTTCAGATATGCAGTATTCATTCATTTTCTGCATTTTATTTGCACTTTTATATGGTTTGATTTCCAATAATTTACACTGACAGTAGTAATCTGAATTTATACTCAAAGCTGGGATTGGAGCCCTAGGCAGTGCATGCGAGGCATATTTGTTTATGAGGTGTTCACAATGTAACCTGAAGAGTTTAGCAGTTGTTAAAAAATGTTTTATGGCCTTGACTAAAATCCTTATGAACATACTTATTTATAGCCCCCATACAAATTTCATTACTCCTTGCTGCTGCTGTAAATTATTCAATAGATCTCTGGTACAACAAGACAACTTCTAGCCGTTGGTGACAGTCCATCTGGAGCACAATTATTTCAGGCTGGTGGGCTTATTAGAATTAACACTAATCATATGAGTTTATGACTTGGTATGATTTAATTGTGGATAATGATAATGTGGTATTGTCAATTAAGGTGCACAGCAATGTGAAACATCACTGGTAGGTAATCACGGAAAAATAATTGAGCATAACTGCCTTTTTCAAGTTAACACTGCGTAAAGATGCTGCTACTGTGATAATAAAATAGTGGCGTGGTGGTGCGATGATTAGCGCTGCAGTCTCATAAGTCCATGACGTTAGTATTGTGGCATGCCCAGTCTTGGGCTGTTTGAGCATCCATTTTCTTCAGGCACTCCACGTTATCATGAGTATTCTAAAGAAGTGCTTATGAAATGAGCTAATAACTCTAATAACTCCATAGTGGGCATGCAGATGACTTGTGAAGGACTGCTGTCCTCATTGTCCCTGCATTCAGGCATTGTATAGGCTCCAGATCCCCATGACCAAGTAGTACTAGTAGTAGTAGTAGTGATATCATCAAGTGTATGGAACACATTGAAATTCCTACTTGTATGCCCAGGAATTCCACAGGAAAAGCAGAATCAGAAAATGAATGGACAGGAGAGTGTAGTATGATTTTCTATATTTATTGGAATTTGCTGTTGGTTTACAGATCTAGATGTGTTTCCCTTGCATTGACTTTATAGGCATACTCTTCTTGCTTATTTTCTGGCCTTTCTTTGTCTTTCTTTCATTTTTTGAGTAAAATACTTATAAAGATTCTTCATTGGCTTTATCCTTTGCACCAGAGGATTTATGGTTTCCTTCTCCCTTGAGTTGCATTTTTATACATTTGGGACATTTAGAGTATATTTTTTGAATACTGTTTGGACATGTGCAGGCCTTGAAGGCTGCCTGTTGAATTTGGGGTTGAGCTGTCTGGAGAGAGGCCTATTTTAGGGCAGAGTAATGAAGTTTTGATTTGGCATTTTTGTGTATTTTGTGGCCTTCACATCCTTTCGCAGTCTTCAGTCAAGTAATTCACAACAGATCTAACATAAGAGGTTTAAATTGTTCAAGTAACTATCTATGCTGAGCTTGCATGTGGTCTCTGTGTCAGCATGTTGTTCCTCCAGGTACTCCAGGTTTTCTCTGATATGCAAAAGAGATAAAGATTGGATAGATTATTAATTCTAAACTGGTTGTGTCTCTGTGTGCATGAACGTATTCTTTGGTCGATTTCAGTCATTTTCAATGTTGAAAATACAACAATTAATAATAACAATAATTCATAATAATTAATTATATTTGTAGAGCACTTTTCTAAACGTACTCCAAGCTCCTTACATACACAATTGGGAGTCATTTCATCCACCACCAATTTGTAGAATCCACCTGGATAATGCAACAGCAGCTATTTTGTGCCAGTAGGTTTAACCACACATTAGCTATTACATTGTGAAGGGATGAGAGAGATAGTTAGCCAATAAGAGGCAGGAGATGACTAAGGGCCAGAATAAACAGGCCACAGTGAGCAATTCAGCAAGGACGATAGGAAACACACTATTCTTTTTGAAGGATGTTCAGGGATCTTTTATGGCCACAGAACGTCAGGAGCTTATACATCTCATCTGAAGGACATTGACAATTTTTACAGCACATTGTCTATGATACTGCCACACACAGACCACAGGGTAAGTCCCCTGATGGCCTCACAAACACTTCTTCCAGCAGCAACTCAAGCTTTTCCTAGATGGTCTCCCATCCAAGTGCTGGCCAGGCATAAACTTGTATGTTTCAGGTGGATGACCTGTTCTGAAATGTAGAAGGCATAGCTGTAATTCACCAAGTACATGCAAAATCTTCAGTCAGTTAATAATAATAATTATACATTTTATTTACAGTATATCGTGCCTTTCCCATGCTTAAGGCACTCCACAGAGTTTAAGAAAGAACGGCAGGGTATACAGTATATAGCATTGTACTAAACCAGATAAATAAATAAAGAAAAGTAAGATAGTAAATTCAGAGAAAAAAGCCTAACAGACAACATAACTGATGGTCTAACACACACACATACAGGTTACATGACCATCTTGATATAGAGGTAAACTGAAAGAAGGGTAGTAAAGTCAGGTAGAGCTAAAAGCTTCCCTGAACAGATGAGTTTTGAGTTGTTTTTTTAAAAGAATTCATGGAGTCAGCTGATCAGTTGTATGGTATGCTAATAAATAGCCTTAATTTATAATTTTGAAATGAAAATGAAATGAAAATCTAGCCAATACATACATGCTTATATCTAAAACAATTATAAGAAGTAGAGGTTTAATCCCAACAGAAGAAAAGGCTGTCAAGTTTCTAGAATATGATGTTTTGAGAATACAGCATCTTTCATGGTGTAAGGCATAAATATTTTGATCCAAAAAACGACAGGATAACGTTTCACTTAAAGCCATCCTTAAAAAACATGTCTCTCAGTCTCTCTCTTTTTCCCTATACTCTAGTCTTCTGTTATCTGTCATTTACCTCAATACTTTCCTATATCATGATTCAGGGTTTGGTACTAACTGTGTGTGATTTGTGGGTGTGCAGTTTGCTTTGGAGGCATTCTGACAATAACACTTTTTGCTTTTTGTGTGATCACAGTCAATTTGTGATGGCTTTTAATGGCTCCAACTATGTTGTTTACATTTGCCATGCCTGTTTCCAGTCACGTGATCTGAGGGTTATGTGTTGTTATTGCATCGTCACCTTATGCCTATAAAAGATGGCAGCCAACATATTCTCATATCCGCGAAAGGAACTAACTTAAAAAGACTTGTCTTTCACAGAGCTAGTTAGCGATAATCATTGAAGGTAGTCAGAGGTCAGTTCTTTTTTTGAGTTAATAATCATGGTTTGCATTTTTTGCTTTCAGTCTGCCTTTTCTTATTTAAATTGACTTCACCCTGTCCCAAGGCTTGATTTCTACCTGCTCCCTATTTATTAACATTTCCTGGTTGTACAACTCTTTTATTGCCTTCTGGCATTTTCTCTCTGATTATAACACACTTGATTTCACTGTGCTTAACTGCAGAAGAAACAGAAATGGCGATTGATGAGTGAGAACTGGTACATGCAAACTGTATGAAGATTGATGAAATAACAAAAGAGAGGGCAACTCAGATTTTTAAGGTGGTGGATGCTAAGCTGGAGACAACATCATAAGACATCATCATTTACAGTTATTACAAAATGTAAAAAACTAAGATGAGATTGTGACATGTACAAGCAAGCAGAGAACAGCCAAACTCTCTAGTGAGGAATTTCATTAGGAAGAAGAAGGTGGTTAATGTTACACATGAAACAAATCTCTAAGATAGTAGATAGCCTATTGCTAGTTTTCTTTTGCTATGAAGTTGTGGTCATCATTGCCCTTCTTCTTTGGTGGAGTTATAGTTTTACACTGTAGCACCAGAAAAGCAATATGGATCAGCACCTTAGGCACAAGGCCCAGAATATACACTGATTTTCTTATTATAGACAGTCTATACCATAAGGAGATTTTTGAATTAGACACTTTTAGGCTCTTGCCTTACGTTTCTGCCTAAGGTGCCATGCAAATTTTTTAACTAGGTTAAAGGAATATGTAGATGTGTGGGGTGGAGTGAAAGCTGAAGCTGTTGAGGGTATACTGAGGGGCCTGCAATTAATCGAGTTAAGGTTGTGATTGTGATCTAATGGTAGTTTTATTAGAGCAGGTCTTTAATTCATCAGGTCTACCAACAATTCAGCGCTGTTCCCATTATTGTGGATCACATTACCAAAGCATTCACAGGTACATACCTCAAAGCATCTGGAACTCTCCGATTCTTGACTCTCTGCATCTGCTTTGGCTTGCTTACTGTGAACACTTGGACAAAGTTATAATTATTTACAAAAACATCTATGCAGGGATCAGCAGGGGGCTCAAAATCAAGGAAATGCCATTGCTGACATTAGCGCAGCTCATCTCTTTGTCTCTTTTTTACAATCTGAAAGGATTCTGCTGATGTTTGTTGAAAATCTTAAACACTGACTTTAAACAAGCAAGTTCACTTCACTGGTAATGTTTACATTTGTTTGAAATACAGCAACTTACATGTTATGAAATGATGCTGACAAATTGTTGTTCTTCTTTTTTAATACAGTGCTTTTGTCACTCTTCTTTATTCTTCATTAATTTCTGACACCTTCACATACTGGGAATAAAACAGCATTTCAAAGGAATTGGTTCAATAACCCAGCTGGCACTGTGCTGGTCAGACTGCATGGAGTATGCCCATTCCATTCATATCTTCATGTTTTTGTTTTTCTCCAGAAACTTCAATTTTCATCCTACATGCCAAGAATTTGCATGTTAGGTTAATTAATTACGCTAAAATGACTCAGTGTCACAGAGATGGACAGGTGCCCCATCTTGGGTTAGTCCTTGTCTGTTAGGAGAGGCTTCTGTCCCCTGTGGTCATGAGCTGGATAAATAGGAACAATGACAACTTACAGTGACCTTATTTCTCCTATTATTGCTCAAAGGGCCTGAACATGATGTTGGTCTATTGCAGAACAGACCTACACATATGCTGAGTGTCTCTGTTATAAATATACCTATTTAGTTTCAAGATGGTTCTCCCTATTTTCCCCAGAAGAGATTCAACAAGGTGTCAAAAGTGCAACACAAGAATGTTGGCCAAGTCAACTCTAATATGTATTATGGTGTAGACAGGTTAGGTGGTGGCTGCTCTCAACTCTGAATAGACATAGACACTTGGAATAAGCTCCCAAGTAGCATGGTAGACAGTAAGACTTTAGGGACTTTCAAATCTAGACTTGATGATTTTTTAGGAGAATTAAGTGGATGGGACTGGTGAGCTTTGTTGGGCTGAATGGCAACAATGCACACCAGGAAAATTCAGCTCACACCTTCACACCAGCACTGAACATCTGCACAGTTGGTGTGCAGCTGCTTGACTCAATGAACATAGGGGATTTTGGTCTATCCTCTTCTTGCTATCATTGCTACATTAATGTACCAGAGCATGGAATATTTTCTAATACTCTTCCTTCCAGTATTCTTGTTCTTTATCCTTTCTTTAACCACACTTTGTTGTTTTTCACTGATTGGCTTGGGACTACACTGGGTAGTCTACTACCATACTCAATTCATGGAGAATTGTAATCAGAATTGTTCTCTCTTTCATTCACTTGTACCACTTCCTTTTGCCCTTTGAGATGGCATAACAGGTGGTTCCTGTCTTCTCATATTGGCATGATGACATTTATTGCCACATTTCTTTCTCTATCCCTGGGACATACTGAGCACTGTCCCAGTATCAAGGCACCCAAAGTGTGAAATGAAAAGTCAACTGTTAACATTACACCAATACCACAGGCCTGAGGGGCTGACATAGGTTACCAAGTCAAGTCAAGTTGGGGAGCATGCACTGGTACAGTGCGTTGCCACATCCACTACATGGTGAAACAACTCGGGATCCCGGTTTGCAGCCCCCCAGGTAGACATGTGGTCTAGTCCCACCCTCCGGAAATGACCCTTTATCTGCCGCAGCCAGGTGTTACGTGGGCACCCCTTGGCCTGGTGCAGCCACTCGGGTCCCAAAAAATGAGGATCTTACAAGCCGGATCACCTTTGGGGAAACGCGCCACATGGCCGTAGTACCGTAACTGACGCTCCTTAACAATGCAGGTAATGTGCCTCATTCGGGACTCCATGAGCAACAAAGTCAAACCAATGGTACCCAAGGATTTTCTGGAGAGACACAGTAAAAAAGGAGTCCAGTCTTCGTCTCAGGTCACTGGATAGCGTCCATGTCTTGCAACCATATAGCAAGACAAGAAGCACCAGGACTCTAAAGATTTGGACCTTTGTCCTTTTGCATAGATATTGGGAGCGCCACACACCCCTCTCCAGCGACCTCATGACCCCCCATGCTCTCCCAATCGATCTACTGACTTCATAGGATGAGTCACCAGAGACATGAATGTCACTGCTAAGGTAAGTAAACCTCTCAACAAGGTCAACACTCACTCCGCAAACAGACACACTGTTGATGGTTAGATCTTGGTTTTTATCCAGGACACTCGCAAGCCCAGACTCCTCACTCAGTCTCTCAAGTGCCCCGATCAGAGCCTCCATTGACTCCACGAAGATCACAGCCTCGTCAGCAAAGTCAAGATCTGTGAATCTTTCTTCACCAACAGATGCCCCACAGCCGCTGGACCCCACAAACTTACCCAACACCTAGTCCATACAAGCATTGAACAGAGTAGGAGCAAGAACACACTCCTGATGAACCCCAGAATCAACTGGGAAAAGTGCAGAGGTCCTGCCTCCACTCTGCACAGCACTCACAGTACCAGTGTACAGGCTGGTCATGATATCCAGCAACCCTCGAGGGGATCTGGTGAACCCTCAGGATGTCCCACAGGGCAGCTCGATCAACTGAGTCGAACACTTAGCAAAAATCGGCAAAGGCTGCAAAGAAACTCTGCTGATATTCGCGTTTGTGCTCAATGAGAACCCTCAGTGCCAGGATGTGGTCAATGGTAGACTTCTTAGGCATAAAACCAGACTGTTCCATTCGCTGGTAGGTGAGCAAGAGATCACGGATCCTATTGAAGACGACCCTGGCAAGGAACTTACCCGGCACCATGAGCAGTGTTATCCCCTGTAGTGGCTGCAATCCAGGCGATCACCCTTCTCTTTCCAGACAGGGACGACAAGTCCCATTTTCCAGTCAGTTGGGATGATGCCAGTCTCCCAAATGGAAGCAAAGATTGCTTGCAGTGCCAGGAGGACAGCCTTAGCACCAGCCTGGAGAAGTCCACCCCGGATACCACAGATCCCTGCAGCCTGACCCATCACAGTATATATCTTCTTCTTCTGAACTCCTTTATTCCAGTGCAAGGTTACAGGGTACTTCAGCCTATCCTGGCTGCATCGTCTGCATAGTGTTTGATTGATTTTTAGATAGACAGCTAAGAAAGTCACTATATAATAGTGAAGGTGCATTGAATACCAGTAGGAACATCATGGGAGACATGCGGAGAACATGCAGACTCCTCATAGCAATTTACCAGACCAGGTTTTGATGTATCCCTGGAGCTAGGAAACAGCAGTTCAAAGCACCATTTAAAACATAACTATTTATTTTAATACATGAGTTAATATTTTTTTAGTTTAAATCCTAAAATTCTCAATTTTAAAAAATGTAATATGACATGTAAAAAAAACCTCTGAATTCTTGAAGTGTGGTCTAAACAGAGGGAATTGTGCATCTGTGTTTTCAAAATACATCATGAAGACATTAATATGGTGGAGGGGCAAAACAAAATTAACTGTCATTTGCTACTGACAGCATTTCATTAGATTTTTAGATAGATAGACGTGCAAAAAAATGTACACAACAGAAACGAAATGATTGATTTTAAAAAGCTGACAGAAAAAAATACTTAAGTGTTTAATTGTCATGACTGTTTTCATTGACTATTGCTTGTTTTGACACCTTGACATGGATGTGGCGCTTAAGTGTTCCAACTTGGCTCAACAGGACCACTTTTATTAAATTAACAATAGTGTAAAAGACAAAATCATGTTGCTGCAATATAATGTTTCCTTAATTTTTTGTAGATGGCAGACACTAATGTATTAAATAGCACTGCAGAGCAGCAGAAGCCTTATTAATGATGGCTGCAGGCATTTGTGCTGGAGAGCATAAACAGCTGAGACAGTCATTCAGAGCTTGCTTGGTACAACATGAAAAAGAAATACTTTTCATTGTATTTTTGAATGAGTTGAAAATGGAATATATGTGTGTATACACTGTGTATGTATATGCTGCATATATCATAACAAACATATCTTTATATTTCAGTTGAGTCTAGAGTCAGTCAAGTGATTCCCTTTCAGCAGGCATTAAGAATGGCTGCCACTCTTTACTGATGGATGTTTTACTCTGATCAGACATTCTGTGCCCATGCTGGTTATTGATCATTCACTATGACGAGCAGCTCACGCCATCTTATTCTCATTCAATGTGCCATAAACTGAATGAGATGCAGAAAGATTTACTTTGGGTTACTTGCAGAAATGCACCTCATGTTTGACATTCAGACATTAATCTCTTCATAACTGAATTATTAATGAGATGATTTTTTATGTGGAATGGTGAGATGCTTTCATTTATTACAACAGAATGTTTTAAAGGATATATTTGGTATTTTAAGTCTAATTTCTTCACAATCAATTCATTTTTGTTACTTTAATTTTTGCTTACTGTTTTGATTTTGGTAATTCTCCTTGATTCTCTTGTTTTGATATTTCCTTCTTTCCTGATGAATCTTTGACATTACAGTCATGCTATATATTAATTTACCACATTAATGAGAAAGAGTCATCAGGAAAAAAAGGAAATATCAAAACAAGAGAATCAGAGGAATTAATAACCAAAATAAAGACATTGAGGAAAAAATTAAAGGAAAAAAATTAAAAGGCTGTTGAAACTAAACTAAATTACTTGTTTGTAGAAGTGCTCTCAAACTAGCCCACCGTGACCATCTACTATGACATTTTGTCACGTGTGTTATCTTTTATAGCATTGGAGGGATGACGTCATATGCCACGTGTCACCAGCTCACATGACTAGCATTAGCAAATGTATTAAAAAGATTGGTGCCCAGCAAACAAAATATTAGCATGATAAAGTCACAAAAATAACTCTAAAAATTATTAAGAACACTATGTAATATCAACAAATACTGTTTAAAAATTACAGAAAATGAAACAGAAATATTAATTGGCACACAGTGACCCTAAATAATGGTTGAATGATTAAATAAATCAAATTTTTGCTTTGTTTTTTCTCATGACTGGAGTTTGTTGTAATACGCAGTACTTAAGATGGCAAAAGTGAGTGCAGAAGGTCAGATCATGAGGACTTCACCAATCATGTTATGTCATTTTCTAACCTGCTTAATCCAGACCAGAGTTGCAGGGGGCTGAAGCCAATCACCCCCCCCTCACCACCCCCCCAAAAAAAATTGGCCTTCAGCTTTTAAAGTTCAAAAATATACTTTAAATGTCTCAAAACTATGCAGATGCCCTTTAAGAGTGTGGAAATCATAAAACAAAGTCAACAAAGATTTTTTACAAAAATAAAGAATTTATTTAGAAATAATCAAACAATGAAATATAGGCAAAGTAAGGGCAAAAATGAGAAACAAGTCCTAATTTGAAAATAAACGCCAAAATCCAATAAATAGTAACAAAAAAAAAACAGAAAATCCAATCCAGTTCTCACGGTAATATTTCCTCCACCAATCTCAGTGAACATCAGAGAGATTTAACTCCTTCACCTGTATATTAAGGGTTGGGGGCGGTCCCTCAGTGGTGATGTCATTGTGGTTCTGCCCCAAATTGTTTATAAGGAGACAGGAAACATAACTAAAGATATTGGAAACACAACAAATAAAAAAAATACTATTCAGAACATGGCAAAAAATGAATAATAATGTAACTGTAAATTTGCAAAAACTCTTTGTTCTCGAAGAAGCGTTAATGGACAGACCACTGGCAGGCAAAATAATAACACAAATAGTTATAGTCATTGTTTGTGATTGGTTGCTTTAACTGTTACTATTTAGTGTTTTCAGGCACGTATATGAAAAAAAAATCCAATGCTTTACACAATATGGTGTAAAAATAAAACCTGCAGATGACTTTGATAATTGGAGACTTACAGGTTTAAGTTACTGTTAGGCAGAAGATCTCTAAAGTGGTGGATAAAATGTAGCCCCAGTACTGCAGCACACTTTCCAAAATGTAAATTTAGCCTTTTGAAACAACCCAGCCCTAACCTTAACCCTTATTCAATCAAAGGAGAACTCTTTCTAAGCATTATTTTAAAGACCTTTACATACTAATGCAAAGCATCTCACTGTAAATTTCCAAAAACTCTTTGTTCTTGAAGAAGTGTTAATGGACAGACCACTGGCAGGCAGAAAGGTCCAGCTGTCCATATGGTGTTATATCTGATGCGACACTACAAGGTTGCACGTTCAAACCCTACTGCTGGCTCTTACTGTGATAATGAGTCAGCTGCTTAACCTGCCTGCGCTCCATCTGTACATACACTATCCATGGTGTTTTTGTAACAGCACTTTGGGACTGTGTTCGCTAGGAAATGTGCTAACTTGGTGAGTCTTCATTTTATCTGGCAGAGTGAACATTGTTTTTGAAAGCATTTCACATTCCATGGTATGTGCCTACTCTTAGGTATTCCTTCATGTTTTTGGAATGGATTCTTTCCACTTCAGGGCTGCTGGGACTCACAGCCGACCCCAGGAGCACTAGATGCAGGTCAAAAGCCATTAATGGATAGGGAATATCAGTAGTCTGTAACAGAGACATGTATACCCCACCTAGTGACTTAGCATTAAAGGTTGTAAGGTAGAATCCCAAACTCATGAGCATATTCCAATCCATTTACAGTGGATAATCAATACAATGGAACTGTGGGGTTATAAACATGAAGAGAATATTAAAGTCCACACATAAAGCTTCCAAGTCAAGAAACACATTGTCAATAAATAATAAAAGAAAATTATTATTCAGCATCCTTGGTTTAAAGTCCATGTGGTGAATGTACATTCTCCCAGGATCTGCCCACGCTTTGCTCCCATATTTCAAAATAAGAAGGTTAACTCTAAATTGTGTAAGCGAGTGTGAATGTGTGTGTGCTCTGAGACGGATTAACATCCTGTCCAGCATGGTGACCTTTCTTGCCAGGTTCCCCTCCTGTGTGTTTGATCTGCATTGTGTTTGTGAATGAGTGTACTGTATGTATGTAATTTTGGAATAAAATGGAGAAGCAGCGAAAGATAAATTTGAGCAGACTAGGAACTGTGAGCTAATAAAAAATTAAGGTATATAAAAACAAACTGGAGCATAACTTTCTGATAATAAAGTCGAGAGGACTCGGAGTAGCAAACAGGCCAGCTTCAGAGTGTCAAAGTTATTTCACAGTTTCACATTAAGAGTCAACACCGTAGAAGGAGACTGTCTTTCAATGGTGAGAGAACAAAGTCTTAACGAAAGCTGAGATGTGAGAGTCAACACTCAGGCTTTTGCCAAGGATGATTTCAAGGCTGCTCATAAGTACTGGATGTACCACTGCTGACGGAATCCAAAGTTCACTGAGAAAATGCCAAGATGTTTGAGTTGGCCAGAGATAACCCATTGCCATTAACAGCTCTTAGGCATCCAAGACCAATCTTCAAGCCAAGCTTGGTATCATAACTATAAGCTTATAAGCCGGGTAGAAATAAGAAATGTTACTGATTTCTTTATTGACATCTCTGCTGATCTTTTAGTACTTGGCAGCTAAATAACTGAATATTGCGAAAATGAAATAACATCATAAAGTTTTTCCTTACCCACATATCTTCTTCAGACATGCTGTAAGTGGTTGGCTCTTATCATAGCACATCGAGGCAAGATTCATTTCTTGTTGGTGTAGCACAGGATTTGAAATCTGTTTGCTTGTCCCACTTTCAGCTTTTCTTGTTTATCAACATTTTAACCCAACAAGCCAAAGTTGTTTAGTAAATGTCCCATTAAACATGGATATTAATATAAGTGGCTGTTAAAATAGTGAATTTTTCATGTTAGAAAAGGCTGTCTAATGAGTAAATTTAATTTATTTAATCTTTGAAATTTTTGTATCTTTATTTCATTTGGCCTCTAAATTTTTCATTTTTTCTAATAATGTTTTGTATTCTGCTTTTTCAAGACCATGGTGTTTGTGATGGATATGCCCATTGCTGATCACGTGACATGGAAATCAAGTGACACCCTTGTCATCAGACTATTTAAGATGCTGATGTGTTATGTTATTATTGGCTATTCTCAAAACCATTCTAAAAACTGTGTTAGTTAGGGGAAATCAAAAATATCAGCTTGAGGACCTTTATTACAATGAATTCTTGACTGCATCTTTGTTTGGCATACTGGTTTTGAAGTGTTTCTCTGACCCCAACCACTTTTAGACAACAATTTTAACTATGCCTTTTATCCCATCATCTTATGGTCACAATGTTGTGAAAATTTTATTTTAGTGATTGTAGGAGCTTGTAAGATCTTAACAATAAAGTGAAACGTCATGGACATGATCTTCTGAGTTCGTCATCAGTAGTCATCTTGTACCTAAAGAACTACTTAAGATTTCTTTTTCCTAAAGATTTTGCTTTCTTCTTTTGTTTGACACGTGAATCACACAGTTACAGTTTGAAATGTTCACTTTACCAAGACCCATTTCTTTCTGAAACTGTATTATAATATATGACTATATATGATTTTAAAGGGACAATGGTTGAATTAGCAGAATTCTTTCATTTAAACCATGTACTTAAGGATATTAGATAATACCGTGAAAAAGTGCATTCAAGAAGTCTGGAAGCAATGTCGTATAAAATGGTTTGGGTGAATCTCTACAAACTACAGTGTTGTCTAGTAGATTTTAAAATATAAATTGCTTTTGAAAGCTCATTTGGATAAGATATTATCTAACTAAAAAGACTTATGGGCTAAATGGACTCCTAAAGCTCTCATGTGTTTTTTACTAATGACCCACAAACTTCCTTCAAATGTAAATGACTGTATATATGGCTAATACAATGATGTATTCAATATACAACCAATATTCCCTCTATTTTTTAAAACTCCATAAAAGGAAAGAGATAAAAAGAAGGAAATGAAAAGAAGGAAGCTGAGGAGGTTCCTCACAAATTCCAGAGGTGTAAACTACCCTGCTTACACAGTGTGAAGGAGAGTGAGATAGTGAGAGAACGAGAGGGAGAGAGAGAGGGAGAGAGAGCATCTTTGGAAGATTGAAAAAAGCCAAAAGACCTGAAAGGCTGAAAAGGAAGTGAAGTGTCTGATTGCTCTGTCAAGTTCAAACAGGACATATTGCAAATAATTTAAAAATACTGAGTGATAGTGGAATTTTCCAAAGTAAAGTCAAAAAACCTTTATAGTGGCCAAAAACACACAAGTAAAGATAAAATCAAAGTTGAAGTCAAAATTAAACAAGTGCCAAAGCCAAAAATCTTCTCCTTTCTGAGTTATTACTTGAGCTCTTATCTCTTAAAGGATTTTTCCTAAAATGATTAAACTTTAGATGCTGAAGAGCCATATTACATAGAAGATGGCACATGAAAAAAGAATCCTGGCCTTAGAGTCAATGTCATTAAGAGTTGTATTTGTAATAAAAGAATAATAAATGTCTGTGTTCATGTCTGACGTATTGTCATTCTTAATTGTCTCATCAGAACAGCTGACAGTAATACAATACCAACACAAAGGCATGCACACCATGCGATATATATATATATACACACACACACACATAATATAGACAGTATGTATACATACATACAGTCATATGAAAAAGTTTGGGAACTCCTCTTAATTCTTTGGATTTTTGTTTATCATTGGCTGAACTTTCAAAATAGCAACTTCCTTTTAATATATGACATACCTTATAGAAACAGTAGTATTTCAGCAGTGACATTAAATTTATTGGATTAACAGAAAATATACAATATGCATCATAACAAAATTAGACAGGTGCATAAATTTGGGATCCCCAACAGAGATATTACATCAATACTTAGTTGAGCCTCTTTTTGCAAATATAACAGCCTCTAGACACCTCCTATAGCCTTTGATGAGTGTCTGGATTCTGGATGGAGGTATTTTTGACCATTCTTCCACACAAAATCTTTCCAGTTCAGTTAAATTTGATGACTGCCGAGCATGGACAACCTGCTTCAAGTCATCCCATAGATTTTTCGATGATATTCAAGTCAGGGGACTGTGACGGCCATTCCAGGGCATTGTACTTCTCCCTCTGCATGAATGCCTTTGTAGATTTTCGAACTGTGTTTTGGGTCATTGTCTTGTTGGAATATCCAACCCCTGCATAACTTCAACTTTGTGACTGATGCTTGAACATTATCCTGAAGAATTTGTTGATATTAGGTTGAAATCATCAAACCCTCGACTTTAACAAGGGCCCCAGTACTTGAACTAGCCACACAGCCCCACAGCATGATGGAAAATCCACCAAATTTGACAGTAGATAGCAGGTGTTTTTCTTGGAATGTGGTGTTCTTCTTCCACCATGCAAAGCGCTATTTGTTATGACCACATAACTACATTTTTGTCTCATCAGTCCAAAGCACTTTGTTCCAAAATGAATCTGGTTTGTCTAAATGAGCATTTGCATAAAACAAGCGACTCTGTTTGTGGCGTGAGTGCAGAAAGGGCTTCTTTCACAGATGTTCTTTGTGCAAATTGCGCTGAATTGTAGAACGATGTACAGATACACCATCTGCAGCAAGATATTCTTGCAGGTCTTTGGAGGTGATCTGTAGGTTGTCTGTAACCATTCTCACAATCCTGCGCATATGCTGCTCCTGTATTTTTCTTGGACTGTCAGACCTGGGTTTAACAGCAATTGTGCCTGTGGCCTTCCATTTCCTGATTACATTCCTTACAGTTAAAACTGACAGTTTAAACCTCTGAAATAGCTTTTTGTAGCCTTCCCCTAAACCATGATACTGAACAATCAGATCTTTTGAGAGTTGCTTTGAGGATCCCATGCTGTCAGTCTTCAGAGGAGAGTCAAAGGGAAGAACAACTTGCAATTGACCACCTTAAATACGTTTTCTTATGATTGGACACACCTGTCTATGAAGTTCAAGGCTTAACGAGCTAATCCAACCAATTTGGTATTGCAAGTAATCAGTATTGAGCAGTTACATGCATTCAAATCAGCAAAATTACAAGGGGACCCACATTTTTGCACAGCCAGTTAATCACATTTGATTTAATTTCATACAACTAAATACTGCTTCACTAAAAATCTTTGTTCGTAAAACACCCCAGTACTCAGATGTTCCTAGGAAATGAAAGACATACCACTGTTATCTTTTTTTGTTGAAAGTAGAGTGAATTATAATGAAGGCTGAGAGGGGTTCCCAGACTTTTTCATATGACTGTATATATGAATGAATGACCAGAGGTTTAAATTTAAAGTTTAGGTTAGCAAAAACTGAAAAAAGGCAAATAGCAGAATATTAAAAATGGGCCTTCTTCAGGAAACAACTAATAGGTTACAACCTACAGATGTTCTGCAGCAATTAAAGTAAATTAAGCCATGCAAGTTGAGGCAAACAGTTTGCACAGGTGTCCCCACTTCTGTTGACTACTTAAAAACCCTCTGTTTGTTTTAAAGCAGACTTGGAACAGACTGTGTTACTACACCCTCTGAAGTTCTACTTGGACAATGTTACTCAGTAGAAAGTTGTAAATTCTAGTGATAATGGCAAGATGATGGCAATTAACAAACAAAATGAGACAGAGCATTATTACCCTTAGAAGTGTAAGCCTTTCATTTAGAGAATGTGCAAAAAAAAATCTAAGTGTCAGTGAGTACGAGAGTCCTACACAATCCAAAGGCAATTGGAAACTGGACAAAACTCTGATAGAGAGAGATCTGGCAGACCCCAAGTCATGAGCTTAAGGATGGTGCTACTACGCAAGTAGTGCACTGTCTTTACTTCTGCATGTACTTTAAGTAAATCTAAATAATTGCACCAGGTGTCAGTGTGAGAAATCTTCATGGGGAGAAAACAATGTCCGGTTTTGCTGTGTTGTGAGTTGAGGGAAGAAAGATGTTAAAAATAAAAAATATTTACATTCTTATGCTGTTGCAAAGATGCAAAAAAAAAAGACAGCAAAAGCAATGCAAAAGGTATGTGAGACCTTTAAATGTATTGCATCAATACAATGGAGAATATGCAATGCTTGTATTGCAATGCAAGAAATGGATAAGTACCATGAAGACATTTGCATGTTTGATGATTTCCTTCATCGCATTGAACCATTCATCAAACATCAAAGCACGCATATTGATCCTGTTGGAGCTGCAAGCCTGCCATCACATGTTGATAGCAAATAACGATGCTGACATCACACGCCACAATTTTAACACACACACCACCCATATTTTTGCTGGTACTGCAACTTGCACACACATTGTAATAATTCCTGAAGACGTGCTCAGAGGACACATCAAAACCACACTAGGAATGCGTGGCAGCCATGATGCGTGTGCATACACGTCCCAAAAGTATAAACTGGCTTTTACTGATGGAAGTAACATGGGCCAGGGTTGTGTGAGAAAGAGTGCTTTAATAACAGAGTCAACACCATCAGGGCACAAGGCAGGCTAATCACCACTTCTTGGTTGGCTACAACATTGAAGAATGACACTGTATTGGAAATCTATATATAAAATTAGGTGACTCTAACTGGTATGTGATGGGCTTCTGTGTGTGTGTGTATAAGGCAACTTGCACCAAGTCTCTTTCTCATTCCCACAGTGCTGCAGTTAAAATAAATATGTGAAATTATTTAAAAAGAGTCAAAACTGCATGTTTGTAGTAACTTTTCGCTGCAGATACTTGTGATAAAAAGAAAGGAAAACTGTTAACTGTTTGTTATATGTTTTTTTGCGATAAAAAGAAAAAGCAAAATAAAATTTCCATGCAGAAAAAATAAAAACAAATGATTAGAAGGTACGCGTTAAGTACAAGAGGCATTTCAGCATTTCAGAAGATACATGGAACGTCCTAAATGGAATGAGTGTTAAATACTGCCTTTACTCCACCTTATACAATTTAGAGGGACATCAACATATTATTCCCGAAACCGATAAGTCCTTATTTCATTTTTTGGATCAGACATGCACATTTTCAAGCTATTTATTTTGCTTTCCTGAGCAACATTCAGTAGAAAATGAATTTCATGTAATTGTTTCATCCATTCATTTTCTGTGCTTGCTAGTCAGGTAAATGGAAAGTCAGAGCCTAAACTACTAACAGTGGGTGTCAGCCAGAAGCTGACGGAACACAAGTTCAGCACAAATGTGAACATCCATCTATTACTGAACTTGTTCAGTACTGTTTAGGGTCACAGGTATCCCACTTAGAGTTTATTTTTATTTGCCAGAAGGAATGTTGGAATGTGGATGGGTAGTTGGGTGTAATATGTGTGGCATCTCAGCTTGGTGATGTGTTTAATGAAAAAGTGTCAGGATAGGAACCATTTGATAACATGTAGAGACTGACTCTAGTGTAGTTATACAGTGGAGAGAGGGTTACATTAAAGGCCTTGTGAGAGTCCAAAGTACCAGGAGTGATGTCTTCTACCGTATGCCCTTGAGTTGTCACCTTCAATAGGGTTAGGGGTTAGAGTTTCACTCCCCCATTTTTATTCCAAAGTTAATGAAACATCACTTATTTCTTGTACTGTGCAACAAAGTAGGTGGCCAAAATTTGTGCCAAGATTGTCAAAAGTGGTTTATAAATGTTGAATCAAGTAAATGGAATAAAGATGATAAGCAAGGCAACAATACACATGTGGTAGAATCATTTAAAAGATTGAAAGGACGGAAATCTTGAACTCATAGTGAAGTGAAAAATCTATGGCTGCTGCCTTGAAAACAATGTCAAAAGATTAATTGCTGCACGTCTTTGGCAAGTTTTCAATGTGTTGCAATACTTGTTTTAAAGGTAAAGGTCCTCAACCCCCAGGATCCACAGGGTCCATAGTTATCAAACATCTTAGAATTACTCTTGCACTAAAAGTCTGACTAGGATAAGAATTCTCAGTGGACAGGTGAAAAATTGCAGGGTGAGTCCCAAAAGTGCTGGGGTGCCAACAGGGTCAACGCTTTTAATTCTTAAACAATTATAACTCAAAATCAGTTCTTGTGGGCAGAAAACAGAAATAAAAAAAACAAGTCAATCAAAGAAAGCTCCATCCCTTCACCAAGTTTGGGTCCAAATGAGATGCTGACATCAAGAGGTGTCTGACATTTATAGCCTTTCCCTCAAGGAGCAACAGCACACCCTCTCACTCCAATTGGGTATTGTGTAGCTGGGATAAGCCGGGAAGGTGCTCCTCTGACGTTCATGTGTGACAACCCACTCCACACATAGAGAAAGAGTTCACGTTTGAGAATAAATGATATTGTGTTTTTGTGGCACAAACTCAAGCTGCAAATTCATGATGACATTTTGTAGTTTTCAGACACTAACACTAAGGCTTCACCACAAAGGTAATGATAATAATAATAATAATATTCAAATTAGTAGTGGAAGAAGAAGAAGAAAGAAAATATAGGTTGGATATTACAGTAACTTGCACATAATTGTGGCAAAGTTGTAGCAAGATAAAGAATAATACTGATGGAAAGACCAAGACACATACACACTGAACCCGAAATTGAGCATGTTTATTGAATGATGAATTCTCCAGGGATTGTTCCTGCCTTGCACCCTGTGCTTGCTGAAATAGGCTCCAGCTTCCCAATGCCCTGCTGAGGATAAAGCAGGCTTAGAAAATGGATGGATGATCCACAGATGTACTTTCAAATGAATCAGTTACTGAAATGAGCCACAGCAATTCTTATGCTGTTTCTGTAGTCACGTTCACTCTTCCAGTGTTCCCTATCATCTTCCACTGTGGAGTGCTATACCCCCCTTATCTTCTGTGAGTCTCTGTTTATCCAATGTCCCAGAAGTCTCCACCTGCCTTCTTGAACCTTTCTGTGTTTCTCCGCAAAGATGGCACAATTATCAAATATTCAAGATTTTTGTGAATATTATTACATCCTAAATCAAATTGATGTCTTTTTATGATTTCATTGTTATCCAAAGCATTAAGTTCTTCCCAAGATGTGCATACTAATCTCTGCCTGAATGGCCTCTTCTGGCAGCTCCAAGAGAATTAGGACAGCTCATGAGCTTTCCTAAATCCTGGTGAAGTTAGGAGTAGTCTCCTAAATTAAAAACATTTGATAAGAGTTCTCCTAAGAGTTGGACCAAATTTGTGGCACTCTGTGATTTTTGAGCCAGTTAGGCCTGTTTTCCTATTCTGAGACATTTGATAAATACGGGCAAAGGTGTGGACTGATGGTACAGTCCCAAAAACGTTTCAATCAGCCTACTGTTATTTACTTAAATAATAATTACAGGTATTGACCAAGGGGATGGTAGTGAAAGATAACGGCTCTATAGAACTTTTATGTAGCTGACAGATTGGTTCTGCGAAAAATAAAGAAGGAATTCATCAGAAAACTTCTGCAGTCTTAGGAGGTCTACATTGGTCTGCTGATTCTCCTTAACATCCTCCGACCTGCTAAATGAAGTTTGGGTCACTGGGAGTGGAATCTTATCCCAGCAGATCCAGATGCAAGGCAGGATCCAACTATGGACAGGAAACCATTCTTATTGCAGACCCCAAACATGCTTGGCTCATCAGAAAGGGTTCAAGAAAGAAGAGAGTTGCCTAGATCTTCTAGTTAACTAGCACCTACTCTTTTGCAGACCCAGATACACTGGTTTTCCCCCGTACTACTACGACCACATACCTATAACATTCCTTTCCTTTATGAAATAGTTCTTTACTGCCCACACTGTTTGTGCTACATTTCCTCTCTTTGAACCTTTCTTTGAGTCCTGGATTGTGACGCACAGATCATATTTACAAAGGTCCCATGTGAGCGCAAGAGCACTGCAGTAATGATTGCGCCATAAATGGAGATTTGTTTGTTCTGACATGTCTCCACTATACACCTGTTTTGAACTGACAGTCCACCACTGCGTCCCGGCACGCGGCTTCTGAAACCCTGGCTTAATGATTTCTCGTTATGTGCCTCGATGCAGGTCTTTATTGACAACAGACGGTAGGTGGTCTGAATAACAAGTTCACAAAGCTGTCTATGGACTAAGCTAATGACCCTGCTTTGTATGGAAGGAGTTATATACACAAGGTCAGCAACTGCCAGCTGATTCAGACCTTGATAGGACAAACATGCATTTCATCTCAGTCTCCTTATTAATGGCTCCCAGTTTTTAATGTTTTTTATGAATCTACAACAACCAGCCTTTGCCCGAAGGTGAACAGATTTTCAGATGTTGCGTCATGTGACTCTTCAATTTCACATTTTCTGCATCAGCAAGTGTTAACAGAGATCTGAGGAGGTCAATTTGATGGCTGATCAAATGATCCATGAATCCATTTCCTGAACTCTGTTATTCCAGTTAAGGTCCATAGAAAGCTGGAGTCTACATCAGCAGCACTAGATGGGATTCCAGTTACTCTCTAAACATGTTTATATAAAGAGAAGGCCAACAGTGCTGCATCACAGCCCAGACACATGGGTTCAATTGCTCTCTGTGTGGAGCATCAATGATACTAAAACACCTCTGTACATCATCTTTAATTTCCCTGTATGTCATGTGGTAGGTGAGTTGCTGAGAAGATTATGAAATTTGCTTGATGATATGATAGTTGTGGCTCTCATCACTAGTAATGAGAGGTGGACAACCTTATTAAATGGTGTGTTTGAAATTATCTAGAACTCAACAGTACCAAAACAGTGGAAATAAAGATTGACTTGTGCAGATTCCCTCCTGCCACTACCCCTGTGAATATATGTAGCCAAACTGTGTCCATGGTAAACTCATTAATGGTGGACCATTGCCAAAAACTCTGAAGTGGGATAAGAACATCACCTCCATTACTGAGAAAGCACAGCAGAGGCTGTTCTTTCTGCGTCAGCTAAGGAAACTCAACATTTCTCGGTCTACCCTCATAAAGTTTTATTTAGCCATTATCAAGAGTGTCCTTAGCTTTTCTATCACTCTCTGCCCCCCAACTCCCACCCCCACTCCCCACTTCAAGAATAGGCTACAGTGGATGGTTCAGTCTTCCAAGAAGATCATTGGCTGTGGCTTCCATGAATAAGTGACTTGTTCATGTTAAGACTAAGAGTAAAGCAAATAAGATTACTGCAGACTTCATTTACTACAGCAACCATTAATTTACCAGACTACCATCACAGAGAAGTTGCAAATCCGTTGGCATTCAGACTACATGCCATTTCTGTAACTTCTTTCCTGTAGTCATTCAGCTCCTTAATAAACACACTTAGATGAAACCCTCTTCATTTCCCACCTCATCCTAGTTGTCATTAATATTCAGTTGTAATAATCATAGCACACCACTCTGTTTGTTGTCTGCTGTTTATGTTGTTGAGTAAGTTTTGGTACAGCACCAATGCCAAGACCAACTTTGGTTGACACACTGGCAATGAAATGATCTAAATCTGAATATTGGCCATATTTGTGTGTACCCTGTGATCGCCTGACATTTCATCTAGTGTAGAGTTTTTCTTTACTTCATCTGAAAAATTGGGTACAGAAAATATAACAATAAATAAGACTAATGACATGGTGCAGTGATAAACAGTGTGTACTGAACTGCTTCTAAGTTTATTATAATAAATTGATCACTGACCGAGTTGCACACTAGATTAACACCCCCCTACCGACCACCCCCATCAGGCCCACCCCCCCACCACAGGCCCCTGGTTGACTTATCTCCTTAACAGAGAGCTGATCATACTGTTAACAATGCAGGGCACAGACACTGGGTCATTAAATGCAACACGGTATTAATTTTGCTTCATCGCTGCTGAAGGGGTGGGACCCCCTTGGTCTTTCCAACTTTCGTATTCTTGATTGTTTCTTTCATCATGCAGGAGGTATATTGAAGTAAAGGCCCCATGCCATTACAGGCCTCAGAGCACAACCAGAACGCCCTGATGGTAAATCTACCTCTGATTCCAGCACTTGTGCGGCCCTCATGTTTGTATAAGATGGTTGCAGTAGAAGACAGACATGCTCATCACAGAGGATGGAGGCAACTGAAGGTGCTATAAGTGTCTTTAGCTGGCTGTAAACTCTATATGACAATATTAATGCTAGTGCTACTAAAAAGCACGACATAAAGAATAATACAAATCTGTGGATAAAGTGCAATATGGGAGGACTAAAACAGATTAGAACATTAAAACTACTGCAATGAGAACAGACCATTCAACCAAGAGTGAGAGAAATTGGACCAATGGTTGCTGTTGCATCATCCAGGTGGGTGCTGCACATTGGTGGTGGTTGAAGTGGGTCTCAAATCTCTATGTAAAGAGCTTGGAGTGCTATATAAATATAAAGAATTATTATTATTATTAAGAGGGTTGCACAATGGCATGCTGGTTAGCTTCATAACTCCAGGGTTCCAGGTTTAAATTCCACGCCATGTCTCTATCAATGTGGAGCTTATTTGTTCTACGGGTGACCCGTGGTTAGCAATTCTGCTAAAAAAAAGTTTGCACATTCTCCATATGTCCCTGTGTAACAAGTATAGCAGTGTATCACTTCAAATGAGGAACACTGGAAACAGTATGCCAAAAGGAAATATGGCCAAATAGGCAGCATGGTGGAACATTGGTTAAAATCTTAGTAAAGTCTACCTATACATGTGCAGAGTTTGAGTATCTTGAAAAGACTTTTCCATAAGGAGTTCAGAGTTAATTGATACTCCAAGGATTTGGGTTTTATTTCTGGTCTTGGACATTCTCTTTGTGAAACATGCATGTTCTCCCTGGGTCAGTATGAATTTTCTCTGATTTATTTCCACTTTTGAAAGAAATTCAGCAAAGGTTGATTGGCCTGATTTAAGCCTAACATGTCATCTAAGGTTGGCTCCTGCCTTCCTCCTGGAAAAAGCTGGGTTAACAGGAAGAATGAATGAGCACACATCTACCACGGCTTGTTTATCATGACAGTTGTATCCACAGTAAATGTCACAGTTTTAGTACTTGCATGTGGAGGGTCAAGTTATCATTATTCAGTACAATCTCCTATCAAAAATCAGTGTGTCAACAATACATATCCACAATTAGCTGAGAATGTTTGATAGTTCTGTGCGAGCAGGACAGTCTAAGCCACATTTAGGACTTTGGTGTCAGGGCCAGGCTAACGAATTGAAATCAGTGGGCTGCAGCTCAAAGTCTGCTCTGGAGTGGGAGGCATTAACTAGTGGGGTGCATTCGTGGCTCTTTCTCTCTTTTGGACAAAGCCGGCAGGGAGTGTTCAAAATGAAACATGCGAGGGGCTTCTTTAACCTTAAGTGTGAGTTAATCGTTGTGTGGGAAGCTGGAGCGGCATCCAAAAGAGTCATTATCCTGACAAGATTAGAGGCAGGGGGCTCTGCTCGTGGAGGATAAGAAAGGCTGCTGGCCGTCTGCAGTAGAGAATGGGAAAACGACAGAGAGAGAGAGAGAATGAGAGATCTGCCATTTTTCTAAATTCCCCTCTTCATAGTCTGTAAAATCCACGCTGCTGGAAGCCTGGCAGAGTACTGCATGAGCTATGCAGATTTTCACCTTTATGTCTCCATATTTATTTCACTTTGACAGCCTGAGATGGCACAGCTTTCTAGAATCTGAAACCTGTTTATTACAAATGACAAGAAATAAGATTAAAAAAAAAAAAAAAAAAAACTTTAACAGATTTTAAAAGAAAGGTGAGCGACCAGCACTAAGCAAGCTCCTTAACCAAATATCGGCATTAAGCTTTGTCCTTTTAAACCCATACCACCGATTTTTCTAATTTAGAGTAATTTAGCCTGGAAACCTCAGGCTCAGAAATTCACCCTGCATGAGATGCCAGTTCATCTCCAGGCATATTGATGCTTAGTGGGCCAGTTTAGAGATACCAATCAAAATAAAGCATACATCTTTAGGCTACCACCAAGCAGAAAAGCCTGAACACACTATATGCACAGAGGAATTGAACCCAAGTCCCGGGAGTTGCCATGCAGCCTCCATGCCCCTGTGCCACTCTTATGAAACATTTTCAAAAAATACAGTAGGAGGGTAAAGAGGTCTTATTATGTGTGTTGAATAATTTAACAGGTTTGTTGGAAGCCTTAAGCAGTGCTGGTTTTATTAATTGGACTTTAATTATTACAAATGATAGCAAGATAAAGAAGAAAGTGCTTATTAAGGAATAATGTGCACATTAGTATTCTTGACAGTTTATTGTGTGCCTACATGTATTATGGCTTTCATAAAATTAGGCATGGGGTGGCATGATGGTAGAGTGGCTAACACTGCTAATATCTTATAGATCTCACATGGGTTAGAACCCTGCCGGGTCACTGGTCATGTTACGTTTGCATGTTCTGTTGTACTGAGGAATAAGTGTGGAGCCTGGAATAAAATGGCAGCTCATCCAGAGCCGCATCCTACCTTGTACCAAATGCAGCCAGGATAGCCGCTATCACCTTTCATGAGGCCAGATTGCATCAATAATGCGTGTCAATGAATAATATATTTATAAATGTTAAAACTGATTACAGATCACAACACTGTGGCAAATGGGTGGAATGGACATTCAATAATTTTCTGAACTTGCCTTTTCCAATACAAGACTCTGGGACACCAGAGCCTATCCTGGCACCAAGGCTAGTCAAAATTGTTTATTGAATAATTTTAAAATAGTATTTCTACATTGTTTTAATTTCTTATTTGAAATTTAAAGAGAAGTATCAGACTGTGATGACCTCATACTCTATGTATTTATTTTTGATTTGCACTATACTTTTTATCGTCTAAAATGCTATGCATTGTTTTACAGTAGTTAAGGAGAACTTTTTTGTTATTGAACGTCAGTATATTTTGAGAATACTTCTGCTTTACTTGAGTATACCAATTTTTGTTTATTTTTTGTAGTGATGTCTAGCTTTAATGATTGTTGGTATAATTTCCTTTGCGGTTCCTGTTAATCTATATGGGGACGGCTTTGAGACTCGAGGAATTCATATATGGTTTTCAACTTTGTCTAGAACCTGTTTTGAGAAATTTTATTATTTAATTCAGTTTTGTTGTGATGCCATTTTTGTTTCCTGTTTAATTGCTGCTATGTTAGGTTTCTGTTTCTTCCATCTTACCCAGAATACCCTGGGGTGCGCTCATTGGTGACATCAAATTGGCGATGATACAAAGGTCACCCAGGTGTTTCCAGGTTATCCGAGGCTGACGGGTAAATTTTGTTTTGCTACCTTAAAAGATATTTATTTAGTCTTTCTGGCCTTTCGAATTGCCGTTTTGTTTCTGACTCCAATGATGCAATCATGCTTTGGCTTTGACGAAAGGCCTCCTTATCCGCCGATTTTGACCTTCAGTCTGTTCTTCTAGACTCTGACAATTCTGCTCACATTTTGGCTTTGACGAAAGACCTCCTTGACCACCGATTTTGAACCTTTAACCCATTCTTCTTGACCGTAAAAATTCTGTTTACATTTTGGCTTTGACAAAAGACCTCCTTGACCGTGATTTTGACCTTTAGCCTGTTCTTCAACTTTCAATTCTCCTGGTCATTTTCATTTCTGTTCTACTGTCTCTTGCATATACTGTTATTTCACTGCATTTTAAAATGCAAATTGCTACTTTTACCCCAATATAGTTTGCTAGAAGTAAGAATTACTTCAATATTAAACCAGAAAAAATATGGCTACAGAAATATGTGCAATACTTTATTCAGACAAAAATACTGGCTTCCCTCGCCTAAGGGAAATTTGTGAATATGAAGAATCTATGGTGATTTTTAAATGTGTGCTTCTGATGCTAACACCCAAACATTTACACAGTAGTTCCAAGTTCACCACATAAATGGGGTGGGGCTAGATGTTGGGGTGGGGCTGAACATTGGTGATGTGCAATCCCAGTCTCAGATGCTGCTGTGTTCAGAAACTGTGCTCAAGGCAGCCTGCCAAACACCTTGTCACGTGTGTTCTTCTCACATGTCTTCTCACATTATCCTGGGAATCACAGCTCCAAAAACATATTGGGAACTAGCTGGAAAAGCCCAAGAAGAGCTGAAAAGTCATTTCTTTAAATGATTAAGTCTGGGTAAACATTATTAGGGTTTGTTTTGATGGCTAATGCTCTTATTAAATTAATTATGTAAATTTTCATGTAGTTCAATGCAATTTGAACAACAATAGTCTTCATTTTAAAGGTTTTTCTGGGCTCTTTTCTCAAGCTACCCATAAACTTTACCTGTTGTTTAGTAGAGATAATGTCAGCTCATTAATTCTACGAGGTACAGGTTGTATCTCATTATTGCCAAATCACTTTTGCAATTTGTTATCAACACGACTATGTGAAATGAGAAGTAAATCGTTGTCAACAAAATGCAAACACCTGACAAGTAAGCTTGTCATCTACTGTCCATAACACATTTCAAATAAATATCTTCCTGAACTGCAGGTTTACAACTTCATTCTTTTGAATCATAAATAATAAGAGCAAAGGAAGCTCATCGTCAATAACATCAGACCACCTTGTAATTCGGTTTCAGCGTGTGCTCCTGCATCATTTGCTTTGCACATCTGTTGGGCTCAGTTACAAATTACATCTAGCATGCTGTCTCTTATGCTGAGACCACTCATATCTTACACATCTGCCTTGTGTCCTGGAGGGCAGCGAACAGCAGTTTTGAAAGACAAGTAAAGTTTTTCTTATCCCACACACATTCAGTGCCATCAAAGTTTACCGTTTAGGTAAAACCATTCCCCTTGTATGCTTCACTATCTCTAGAACTAGTATCTACAATACTGTCACTTTTATAAGATGAGAACATCCCTTTCTTCTTTATACACTTTAATTCTGACAGCCCGAAATCAGCTCTCCTGTTCCTACAGCCACCTTCTGGAACAGGAAGCTGGAGTTTACTGGAGACGAGCAAGCTCAGTGATTACAAGGTGCATACTATATAATGGTAAAGGAGTTAAAGAGGACTGGATCAGTCAGTATACACAACTTGAATAATTTTGGGGTCCAAGTTAGCCTGTGTGTAAGTCAGGTTTGACTAATCTTGGTACAGAAACAAGAAACCAGAACCTGACCCTTCAGGTGCCTTTAACAGAATCTCAGCTGCCTGTTCTCTACCAAGAGCATTTTGTTTCCTCTCCTCTGTCCTCTACTAGGCAAGCACATGTGTAATGACCTCCTACCATAACTGCCTTGTTTGTCATTGATTAAACACAATGGACTAAACAGCTAGTATCCATCTCCTGCTACATTCTACCTGGAAATCTTGTGATGTTTTGTCTTCCTCACTGCTCTCATTCATTCTGGATGGAGACAGGAGTTTGGTTTGTTAGGTTGCCTGTCCTCTAGTATCATAGAAGAGCACTAAATGTTTCTACTCATTGTCTTCACCTATTACACTTCTAGGGCATATTGTCTACTACAGTAGTGGCACCTGCCTTCCCACACAGACATTTGCAGATCCTCTTCTTCTATTAAAATAAGACTCCAATGCTGCCCTGTCCCATGCTGCCTATGGGCTCCTAAACATTTTATATTGTTCACGGAATATGAAACTTGTCCAGTAATGCACTGTGCTCCAGTGTAGGCTGAAATAGACCTATTAAGATGTGCCAATAGGTTGTGTCTGATTGCTGACATTACAGATCCTTATTGAACATGCTAAAGTAAACAGCACTAAGGTTTTTGTTGATTAATATGATTTAAAACACAAAATTAAGGCAGGGTGGGCAATGAGTGAAGTCTCCTTTTTATGTTATTGAAACAATAAATTGTCATATGATATGAATTCTTGTGATTACAACTTGAGTATGGCTGTTCCAGTGTGTCTCCATCAGTGTTTCTTTATCATTCCTTCTGTTAGGCCTGGTAAGCTCACTGAATGGTTAACTGCATTTACATCGGACATTGATTTACTTCCCTGCAGTGTTGACGGTCACCTAAAAGCTATAAAACCTCATCTCTGTGTTTTTGAGTTTTATTCTTCGATCACATTATGTACCTGTAAATTTATTGTCCCCGCTTCTAAATTTGGACAAGATAAGAATGAAAGTGGGCCTGTCTTATCTCCTTTTTCCATTGGTTTTAGAAACAAGCACTTCCATGAACAATGCCATTTATTCAGATGTTGGGTTCCATCCACACACACTACACTTGTGAGACATATTGCTGTTAGAATAATGGAACTGCAATGAAAATCTAATTTATCCATGAAGTTGGCCTGGCATCATGTATGGTATGTATTATGCTGGCCAAAACCCCAGAAATCCAAATTCACCAAGTTAACTTACACATGTGGCTGATGAAGATTAGATTACACTGAGAGCTTTTCAAGATGGAGATGAAGAAACAGATTATATTATATAGTAGAAACCATATGGCCACTTTCGCTCTGTGTCCATGAGTGAGAGTTGCATACTCTCTGTATGTTTATGTGAGGTTTTTCTCCAGTTTTTCAGTTTTCATTCCAAACACATGCAGGTAGAGTAGCTGCTAGAGTTTGAGCATGAGCAAGTCCTGGGCTGGACTGGCATCTTGTGCAAGGCTAATTCTTACCTTGTACCTGATTCTGCCAGGATGACTGAACTGAATGAGGTGGGTTTGAAAGTGGATGAATGGACAGATTACTGTTGTGGAAACATAAGAATCCATTAAGGCTTCATTTTCCAAAGTCTCTGTGCCTCAACGTCAGAAAAATTTGTAGCCATCTGACCAAATCCCATCCTGACTTATTACAATATTGATAATTCTGGGTGGAAACCATAAAATGCATGCAATTAACTCATAAAATTCTCCGACTCCAAATTGTCTGGTCTGCATAAACAGATTAAGACAAATTTGAGACTTGGCAGTATCATTGTTTTCAGGCAAGGCCTTTGATTCAAACTAATTACATTTTTGCACAGTGTTCACATTCAGCTTCCATACAGTAGAACAGGAATGGTGCAGAGGAAATCTTCTTACAGAGTTCTGCCAAGTGGCTTTTGTAGAAGTGCTACTTCAGCTAAAAACTGAGGTGGGAGGAAGACAATGGCTCAGAAGCCTGAACTTGTGTCTTTTTATCATTCTGTAAGTAACTTTAGTATGCAGACTTTTTGTTTTTCTATTAGAATAAAGTACGGCAAAAGTAAAATCTGAAATGTTTTCATGAGTAAAATATTTTTCAAGACTTTGCAGTAAAACATTAAATAGGATTGATTATATATTTAAATGGCAATTAAAGCAGCTGTTCAGCCTCCACATTATCAAACTACAGGACTATTAGGATGACGTCTGTCCACTTGACTCAGAACTGATGAACTGATGAATTATTCACTCATTCTCATTAGATGGTGTCATTGTATACATAAAGATCATTCAGTTAGTATCTTCATGAACACCTCAGTCATGATCTGCAGGTCATGTTCCACTATGCCAAATGACAAGGAGTAGCTGTCACTCTCTAAAATACACCTACATGACAAAAATAAATTAAAACAGGATGCAGGAGTCAAATTTCATTAATACAAAATGACAAAATACAATTTATAAATATAGTCCCAGAGATTTCCACTATTATATTTCATACAAGGAAAAAAAAGCTCTGGAAAACACAATTACTGTCTTTAAAAGTCATATAGAATACAACAAAAGGGGAAGAATTCAAAGAAAGCACTACGATTTGAGTCCCCGTAATGAGTCTGATAATGTAACAGCAAAGGATGACAATTCTGCATAAGTTCCATATAGTCTTGGGCAGCGTCACACATTTAGGCATGTCACCGCAGTTAGTGGATCTCCTCACCTTGAGGATTTAAACAGACAGATTATATGACGTCCTCAAGACTTTTCAGCACGATTACAAATTTCCAAAGGATCACATTTTTTTTTTTTATTTATTAATTTTATTACAATCCATACAAAGCAATGAAGTTTCTACAAAAAGAAAAATTGAGTTAAGAACAGATCGATCCCCACCCCTGAGAGAGAGAGCAAGCCAAGCCGCGTTAAATTTTAAGGCTTGTAAACATACCTAAATTTATAAATTCTCTGTGCTTTATGAGCTTATTTTAAAATATTACTGATTAGATCCTGCCATGTTTTGAAAAAAGTCTGTACGGATCCTTTAACTGAGTATTTGATTTTTTCCAATTTCAAATAATATAACACATCGGTTTCCCACTGACTTAAAAGTGCAGAGTTTGGGTTCTTCCAGTTTATCAGAATGAGTCTGCGTGCCAAAAGTGTAGTGAATGCAATCACAATTTGTTTGTCTTTCTCCGCTTTAAACCCATCTGGAAGAACACCAAACACAGCTGTTAATGGGTTAGGAGGGATTATGAGTCCAAGGCTATCTGAAAGGTAAGTAAAAATTTTTGTCCAGAATAATGTTAATTTGGTGCAGGCCCAGAACATGTGACCTAGTGAGGTTGGGGCTTGGTTGCAACGTTCGCAGGTTGGATCATGCCCTGGAAACATTTTGGAGAGTTTTAGTCGAGACAGATGTGCTCGATATATAATTTTGAGTTTTATAATTGTATGCTTTGCGCATATGGAGCTCGAGTGAATTCTCTGCATTGCTACTTTCCACTCCTTTTCTGATATATTAATTGAGAGATCTTTTTCCCAGTGTTCTATTGGATCTTTGAAAGGTTGATTTTATATATTGTAGAGATGGAGTCTAAGTCCTTGAGATTGAGCAATATTTTTTCCAGCATGGATGAGGGTGCAAGATGAGGAAAGTCTGGAAGGTTCTGTTTAACAAAGTTTCTGATTTGAAGATAGTGAAAGAAATGTGTATCTGGAATGTTAAATTTGGAATGTAATTGTTCATAGGATGCAAAGACATTGTCTATATAAAGATCTCTAAGCAAGTTAATTCCCAATTTTTTCCAGATATTAAAAACTGCATATGTTTGTGAAGGTTGAAAGAGGTGGTTCTCTTGCAGAGGTGCCACAGATAGAAGCTTCTCCGTCTTAAAATGCTTTCTACATTGGTTCCAGATTCTAAGTGAGTGGAGCACAATTGGGTTATTAGTGTATTGCCGATAACGTGTGTTTATTGGAGCACAGAGCAAGGAATACAAAGAAGTACTGCAGGATTTTACATCTATTGCGGTCCAAGCCTGTGTATGTTCTTCTATTTGTGTCCAGGTTCTTATCGCCTGTATATTTGCTGCCCAGTAATAAAACTGGAAGTTAGGTAGAGCCTTCTGCCTTTTGTCTTTGTAGGGTCGCTCTTTTGATGCGTGGATGTTTTGAATTCCAAATAAATGAGGTTATTGTTGAATCTAATTGCTTAAAGAATGATTTATTAATGTATATTGGGATGTTTTGAAATAAAAAAGGAGCTTAGGAAGAATATTCATCTTAACAGTGTTAATTCTTCCAGCTAGTGTGAGATGAAGGGTTGACCATCTATACAAGTCTTGTTTAATTTTTTCCATGCAGACGGCGGAATTTTGTTGATATAGAGCTTTATGTTTACTTGTGATGTTTACCCCTAGGTATTTAAACTGTTCTGCAATGATGAAAGGTAGGGTATCTAATCTAATATTATATGCTTGAGAATTCACTGGAAAGAGTACACTTTTATTCAGATTAATTCTGAGACCAGAGATCTTTTGAAATTCTGTGAGTGCTGCTAAGACAGCAGGCACAGAATTTTCTGGGTCCGAAATATACAGTACCATATCATCTGCATATAATGAGATTTTCTGTTCCAGTCCTTCTCTGCTAATCCCCTTTACCTGATCAGTATTTCGACAATGTATTGCCAGTGGTTCAATGGCAATCGCAAACAGCAGCGGTGACAAAGGGCATCCTTGTCTAGTGCCATGTTCTAGTTTAAAGTAGTCTAAGCAAATGTTATTGATGCAAACTGAAGCTTCTGGGTTAGTATACAGTAATTTAATCCATGCACAAATGTTCGGGCCAAACCCAAACTTCTCCAATGTAGTAAAAAGGTATTTCAATTCAATCATGTCGAATGCTTTTTCTGCATCCAATGATAGTAATATTTCTGGGGTGTTTGATTTAGTTGGTGAGTATATTACATTAAACAGGCATCGAAGATTTGAAGATAAGTGTCGGCCCCTAATAAATCCAGTTTGGTCTTGTGATATTACAGAGTGGAGCACTTTCTCCATCCTTCTGGCTATGATTTTAGATAGTATTTTTACGTCGTTATTCAGAAGTGAAATTGGTCTGTATGATGCACATTGTAATAAGTCCTTATTTTGTTTTGGAAAGACAGTGATTAGTGCTTGGCGAAAGGTTTGTGGAAGAATTTGGTTATCTCTGGCTTCTGTAAATGTTGCTAATAGGAGGGGAGCTAGCTGAGCGGAGAATTTCTTGTAAAACTCTGCAGGGTAGCCATCAGGGCCTGCTGCTTTTCCGCCTTGGAGTGACTTTATAGCATCTAGTAATTCTGATAACACCAGAGGTTTATCAAGTTCCTCCACACTAAAAGCGTCTATTTGTGGTATCTGTAATGTATCCAGAAATGCATTAGATTGTGTATTGTCTTCTTTAAACTCAGTAGTATATAGGGATTTATAGTAGTCTCTGAAAGTGTGCATTATATTTTTGTGTTCGATGATTTTATCTCCGTTCGTGTTAGTGATTACCGAGATTGCATTGCGCACTTCTTGCTTGTGAATTTGTTGAGCTAAAAGCTTATTAGCTTTCTCTCCATGTTCATAGTAATGATGTCTGGATTTGTAAATTAGTTGTTCAGTTTCTTTAGTTGTCAAGAGGTTTAGTTCTGAATGTAGAGCCTGCCTCCTCCTATGTAGAGTCTCGCTTGGTAGTCTGGCATGTTCTTCATCTATTTTAGTAATTTCGCTTTTTATCTCTGCTACTTTCTTTGGCATTTTGACAGACATTTCATGTGCTGCCTGACAGTGACAGTATGAATATTTTCTAGGTATGGTCAGTTCAGTGACAGTTGTGGCCCACCTATCTTCCATCTTCCATTCTATTGTGGAACGACGAAACTCAGACAAGAGACAAGATGAGCCACTCTTCTGTATGCATAGTTCAAAACTCTTTCCTTGTGGCTGCACATTATGAATTGTAGTTCTGGCGTAATGCTCAATGATTGTCAACTCTCACACAACTTAAGAGTATGATTTTGCTATGGTAATTTACAGTCTGTTATCACTGATCCGCTAGGGATGTCACACTACATGAGTAGAGGGTGAACTAACCAAGATTATGAAAGTGAAGGATATGACGGAAAGTCCTTGGAAAACTTTGGTGGGGACTTTAAAAACCTCAGCAGAAAACCTTTCTAAAATTTAAAGTAGTTCTCGTCATAAAGTACATTTTGGTGGAGCATGAACTATTTTATATTGTCATGATATGGAGTTTCTGCAGAGCAAAATAAAGTGAGGCATCCAAACACATGTAAGGAGCAGGCTAGAATCTTACCTGATAGAATCTTACAGCCAGCAGCCATGCCACATGCACTTCAGAACAGGTCATCCACTTGATGCTAAGCATGTTTGGGCCTGGCCGGTATTTGGATAGGAGACCGACCAGGAAAAGTTTGGGCTGATGCTGAAAGAGGTGTTGGTGAGGCCAGCAGGGGGCACTTACCCTGTGGTCTGTGTGTGGATTCCAATGTCCCAATGCACTGATGAACACACTGTGCTGTAAAAATGGCACAGTCCTTCAGATGAGACGTAAAAATGAGGTCCTGAGTTTTTGTGGTCATTAAAGAGTAAGAGAATTACTCTTCCAAAACAGTAGGGTGTATCCCAATGTCTAAATTGTCCCCCACGGCCTAGTCATTCTGCCTACCTAATCATCTACTGTCTCGAATTGGCTCACTATCTCTCACCCCTTCTCCAACTAATAGTTGGAGCCCTAAGGCTACCTACAAGTTTCATCTGGAGCAGGCCAAAAAAATGGGCTGGCAAATAAGAAAAAAAAACAACTATAATTGTCCTAAAATGGAGTGAAAATCCCACAAAAGAAAGGATAGCAGTCAACCCCTGGCTTCTATTACAGCTTTTCTCAATGGCTAATGCACTAAACCTGACTCTCAGAACAACAGTGCCAATAGCCAAAACTCAGTTATCAAATCAATAACTCCTTTGACTAAACCCTAAAAGATGTAATCTAGATATAATTTGTGGAGCTGATTCACCTTTTTTGCAAAAGTCTAAACCCATTACCATTCACAAAATGTGTTTCTCTTCATATTTGCAGGGCTGGATTAACCATTAAGCAAAATAAGCACATGCTTAGAGTATCAAGTGAAGGGGGGGGCACGTCAGAAGTTTTCCATTGCTGGATTTCCCATGGACCATATGGTGCAAAACTGCAAATGGTGCATCTGAACCAGATTCCACAAAAAAGGGCTCCCGCATTAAATGAACAAATTACATATATATCTCTATATATAATCTTCATTTGGATCTTGATCTTTGTTTGTCCGCGAATGAATTAGAAGAAGAAGCACTAGATGGCAGTAGAGAGACAGTTAAAACATAGGCATTGCATTAAGAATCTCCTCCAGGCTTATACTACTGAAGACTGTAGTACGCCAGTCACACCTCAAAAAACAGACATTCAAACTAAACAAATTGTTGTGCTTTAAATTAACTAAAGAGATCTTCATTTAGATCTTGATCTTTGTTTGTCCGCGAATTCCATGCATGCGTAGACCACCTTCCAGTTTAGTACGTTGTTGTTACTCTCGGATGTCAACAATGTGCCGGAATAAAAAAAAGGGTGGTGGACAGTGTTACGCTGGTTAGCTCCTGAGGCCTGGTTAGAGAATGAGATTGCCGAAGATAAAAGGTACATGCCTACGTAACATATGAATGAAAGAAAGACAGTGGGTAAAATGAATGACAATGTAACAGCACGTTCCGGAAATTATTATTGTTACGTTGTAGCCGGCGAGTGCTGCGCGTCTCACAGTTGTACCGTGGCTTGCTCACATGTCAGTGAAGTGATCCCTATTTATGCTTTAAAGAGCTTGGATACCTATGTGTCCCCCTTTTATAACCATTGCTCCGTGTATATTGCCTTACTCTTTGGATTGCAATAAGCAACCTGCAAGATTGGAGAAAGGTTGAGAAGAGATTGTGAGAGGAAATGACAGTGTTGTGAAAACGAGATGGACTGTGAACGGACAGAAGCAGAAATGCTCCTACACCACCACATAATTACGATTCGGACAGTGATTCCGAGTAGGCCGATCCTATCGAATCAATATCCAAGGGTTTTCTTTTGTAATTTTGTTTCCCTTATAAAAAATCATAATACTGTGTTACGAACGGCCAGTTTACGACTGGCAGCCGCATTTAAACAGGGAGCCCTTCACAGACAACTTTAACACGCGCAACGTAGTTGGGCGCACATGGCTAGTATATATATTATAATATAATATAATAATAATAAAAATAATAATAGCACAGTAATAATAGAGGCTGCAGGCACCAAAATCTTTTAAGTGCTTAGGGCCTTTAAAGGTCATAACCAGGCCCTGCATGTTTGTAATCATTTTGCCCTACAATGCAAAATGAAAAACACAGGCCACAAAAGGTAAATGTGACTAACACTCAGTTGTCATCAATTAGATACAATGACTCAAACATGTTCACAGATGTTTGTAATCATGGAGTGCGCAGATGAGTGGTTCTAACACCCCCCACCCCAACCCCATCTTCAAAACCTGCTTTATCCTGAGTAGGGTTACTGGGAAGTTGGCATCAATTCCCACCAAGCATAGAGTGCATGGCAGGAGCAACACCTGGAACGGGCACAAATTCATCTCAGGATTAACACCCACACACACACACTATGGTTAATTTAGCACCACCAATTCACCTAACCTGCAAGTCTTTAAACTATAGGAGGAAACCAGAGCACCCAGAAGATACAGGAAGAACATGCAAGCTCCATGCACCCAGGATGTGCAGCCTCCTTAATGCAAGGCAGCAGTGCTGTCATTGTGCCAACCATCTGTAGGGTTTACAGGGAATGGTCCAAAAAAGGGAAAATATTCAGTGAGCTGCAGTTGTCTGGGCACAAGTGCAAAAATGACATAAAACAGAGCCATAGATGGAGAGACAGTGACAGCATAATTAAAAAAAAAAACAGTTGAGTTGGATTAGATGTGTTCCATTTGCAAATCCAAAAAGCCTCTCTGTTCTGCAGTCTCCTACAATAATTACACAAAGTGGATGTAGTTTAAAAATGTCGAAAGTCATGTATTTGAGGTTAATGACACCATTTTGAAATTTTAAAGGGTAGTTCGACAATGGATGTTTTTACGATTGGAATCTAATATTGCATTGTGGTCCCCAATTTTATACCTTGCTGTGCAGAGCATTTTCTCATAAATGTGAGGGGACATAGAGAGATGATCATATCTGCTACTCTCTTGGTTCTCCAAGTTAATCTATGTGAGCATTTAATACTGCCTTGAGGGGTGTTAACTGCCTCACGTTTCAGCACATTTCAACAGCAATCCAAAGAGACGTAGTTTTAATGAGACTGAAAGAAATTTGTAAGTGACTAGAGACCACATCTTTTACATTTGGTCGATGTGAAAAGTACAAAAAAGAGGGTCCTTGGTCTGTTCTTTCACATATTCCCTGCTTGATAATAGTTTTTAAAGAACAGGCACATATTAAATTTTCACTCTGTATTGAAGGACCATAATGCTTTCACTTAATATAAATAAATAGAGTTTACATTTACTGCTTCAGGCTGAGGACCCTCCTTGTGGAACTCAGAAGTTATTCCTAAATGTGGACATGTTTGGGATTAACCTGGCTGGTTGAATGGTAGGCTGAAGTACCACTTCCACATTTGCATCTTTGAGTCGTCATATTTTTAGCCTCCTGCCATTCAGTGGTATAACTGAAGGAAAGATGTGAATAAATAAATAAAGTAAATAAGTCAAACTGCATTGCGGGTAATAGATGAAAAGACATTAGGCCAATTAAAACTGTAACAGCCGATTTTCTTTTGTTGCATAATGATGTTTTGCAGTTTCAGTACTTATGCCTGTCAGCCTGTGTCATGCTGTTACAAATCACTGAGCATAAAAATAGTTTCCTTTTCTCCCGTTTCTTAGATTTTGCTTTAATCAAACAATCTGCAACAGGCACCTGCAACAATACTCAATACAGGCTGCAATGTTGCAAATCGAACCATCATTCTACAAATGGGGGCGCACATGTAGGCACTGAATGTAAAGAACAGCAAGGATACCAAACATATTAAGTTAAGGATTGGGTTTATTATAACAAGCATGTAATAGTACAGGGATATAAGAATATCTCTTCCCTTCCAACCTTCTTCCTTCTTTGGATTCTCATTCTCCTGTCAACTGAATTCTTATTATCCACTGTCTGTTTGAACACCAAACAGTTATTTTGACTGCAATATTTTTTTCTCTAGTTCAGATTAATTCTGATGGGGCTTTTTAGGCTACTGTAGATGTGAATTTAATGTTACTTTCATTGTATGTGTTCTCGGATGCAATGTTTGTTAACGTTACTTTGTTGTGTTTTCCACACTGCTATTTCATGGCTCTATTGCCATGATGTGACACTCAATTGCTAGGTGTGCAGTTCATGGAAGTCACACTGTGTGATGCAACACTTAAATTGTGAAGTTTCCAAGAGTGTGAATACTTTCTAAAAGACTATTTCTATCAGTTTTTTAATAGATTCTCTTGGTTTTTCTACTTTGGGCTTACATTTTATTTTGATTAATGATCTACTGCCTTCTTGTTTTTGACCCAAACTACATATTCTAACTTATGGTTATCTTCTGGTTCTGTAACGTGCTGGTTCGCATAGCCAGTTAGTCCATCTTCTGGCAGAGCATGGTCCTCCTGACTTTACGTTCAACCGTTGTACGTTCAGGAGGGTCTTTCAAGTCTTTGCATAGAACTGTTTCTGAAGGAAGCCTAACTAGCACTGCAAAGATCAAGAAGGCGCTAGGGAACTCCAGGGGTCATCCTGACTGAGCTCCTCTCAGTGGACCCAATTGTCCCAACATTCCTAAACCCAAATCTTCTAAAGATAAAAAAAGTCTCTCTACTGTCATCTAATTGCAGAGGGGATATCAGGAATGCCAGTCATCCTCCAGCGTCCTGGACTTACAAAATGACGCCTTTTATCGTCTAACTGAACAGATTACTATATACAAGCTTTCGAAGCAACTGAGACCCCTTCTTCAGCCTGTTTGTAAACTGATGTCTTGATATGTATTATCAATTTTAAACACCTAAAAGAAATGTGGCACAGAGTAGTAATGTAGTCCAGATGGACTGTCACACTGTCGTCAGTATGGTTTCAGAAATGAAAGAGTAGTAAGTTTTTTATAATGCGTTCATATGTATTGCAAAAAAGCACCTACTGCAATAGCCATGTCTGTCTGTCGGTTTGTCTGTTTGTCTGTCTGTCTACATGATGCAACTCACTGCCAGTGGAATGATTGTTCTTCAAGGAAACTTGTCAGGACAGTCCAATTTATGTTGTGATATCTTGAATACAGTGTGCTGTACACATTTTTGAAATTATAAAATTTCCTATTGGAAAGCATCTGTGAATTTGCAAACTCATCTGCCTTACAGGATGGTGAAACATGTGCAATCATCATGAAGGAAATATTCCTTACTGCAGGACACGGGATGAGGTGATGAATGAGTGTTATCGTACAAGAAACGCACAACATTTGATATGAATTTACTTATTCAGTTCTCCCGATAATGATATTCTCTGTTTATTCAACATAACAGTAATGATATAGTTTATTTATTCATCACTATACTGCCCTTTACTGTACAAATGCAGCAGTAGATTTTGTTATACACTGTTAGTCTGGTTACTTAATCCTCTCTAATCCATACTCATATCTGTGGCTGCGTGGCTTTTTGCGTGAACCTCCGTCACAGCAGTGCACTTCTCCTGCTCCTTGAAATTGAAGCAGGTAAGTGGCATGATTTTGCTTCTGTGAGAGTAAAAATAAAAGCAACTTAACTTACGGAGAAATGTGTGAAAGATGACTTGGAGACACTTGATGCTGTAGTGACTGAACGTGCACTCTGTATTTCTATTACAATAAAAACAACCTCACAGCTGCATTATCTAAAGAGTACAATGATTCAGTATTCTCTGACATTGCAGTTTAACACCTAAGGGCCACAACAATCCACAATCTATCATACTTGGATGCAGCCAAAATTTCACCTTGAGACTTCAACACAGATCTCCATTGGGTCTTACTTTCAAGAATGTTATGTTTAAGAAATTTCAATTACAATTAGTTAAAAACACTCCACATCTAACAACAATGGACAGTAGCACATCCATCTTTACTTGATTTGGAACCTGCTATCTAAGAAAGCAATGAGGTCCACGTTGATTATTTAGCTTTCAGCCTGACTTAGACAGGTAGCACAGCTAGTGATATTGTAAAATGGCATTAAAAAGCATGTTTTATGTACACTAATAGTACATGTCCTACTAATACTGTTATTTTTGAATATGACTATATTAAAATGTAATATATATGTATAACCTAAATATATATATGTAATATATGTAATAACCTAAATTATAACAAACTCTTTGATGAAGTGATAACAAAATCTGAAAATGCTCCAGCTTTCACACCAGCTAACCAAGTCATGGTATGCTCCTGAATGTTATACCATGCGCTCATTTTAGTTGCTGTTACTTTACCATAGTCAAATCTGCTTAGCTGGAGCTTTTTAATAATTGTTATAAGAAAACATAACATTCTCAAACCCCATTAACTCAAGGTCCCAGAATACACCTCTAGACAGTCCATCACACAACACCCCCACCCTGCACACTCTTACAGTGTCATACTGACACAATCAACCCAATAAATGTGTCTTTATGAATGTGGGTATAAAACTGGAGTACATGAAGGAAAACACTTGCAGAGACACTGAGAACAAGCATATTACAGAATGCTCAAGTGCAAGATTCAAAACCAGAACACTGGATGAAAATGGCATTAATTAATCACTATGCTACCCTGTCAATTGGTCCACGTTATTGCTATGAAGACAACAATGATGATGATAATCTTTATTTGACACTTTTGTCCAAGATGATCTACCAAATCTTTGCCCATACAATGTATGTGAGAGCGTGGCACCTAAATATCAAGAATAAAACTGAAGGTAGAGCACAAGAAACTCAGTACTGCAGGTTGTCCCAGTGTCAGATGGTTAGATGAACCAGCTAATGGCTGACTGGGTTGGACTACACTGTAGATATCTGCAGGAGCTCAGTGCCAAGGTGTTCAGCAATGAAGTTTGTCAAAAGGCAGCTAAACATGAGCAGATTGGGAACACTCTGGAAACTCATGAGAAGCTCATTTCTCAGCCTAGGACTGAAACTCAAGAATCGACATTGGTCATGTGGCAGTAACTGGGACTTTTAGCAGGTTGGTTAGATCAGAACGGAGTCTTGCTGCAGAGACATATGGAGAGAGCAGATATTGCAGGCAGTGAGGTGGGGCAACAGATTATTCCTTATAATATTTACCACAGAGTAGGAAAAGGAAATTTTATAAAATGTTACTGACACATTCCTAATCTTCACTATAATTAAAGAGAAAATTTGATAATAAATTAAGAATTCCATGATTCAAGCAGCAGTCGGCTTTTCTTGTTGTGACTGGGCTCAAACCAGCTTGCTTCTTTATGCTCTCTGTTTATTTGCCAATGCTTACATAATGTTTAACAAATTTGTTAGGACCTGTTGGCCACCATCTAACAGAGCCACATGTCGGTGAAATGTTCCAAGGCTCTGGACTGTGTGGTGCGTGTATTAAAAAGGCTGCAGATGGTCGTAATGTTTAGATGACAAAATAGTACAATTGGATACACCAAATCCCACAGGGCACTTTATAGAGTTAACAACACTAATATGTTGTTTTCAATACAATCAAGCCATGTTGTTGAAACCAATAAAAAGATGCAGTTTTGTTGTCAAAAGGTGGTGTGATGAATTCTTATGTAAGCTATCTCTCTTTGATTTATACTTCAATTTTACTGTATGTAGGCCTCAAATTGTTTTAATGTAACCAGGCCCTTATGTTGCATTGAATGCCTGTCCAGACCAGCATATGCAGCCTAAATGTCTTCATCCATTTATTCATTCCTTTCCTAGCATTTAATGTGAAGGAGGCTCATTACTGCGAGAAAAACAACGCATAATTAAAGTGGGCAGCCGGGTATCTGCTGCTATTGTCGGCTTCGCCCGGTTCTCTCTGTTTCCTGCTCTCTTCTCTTATTCCACCTCTCTCTGTGTCTCCACTCCTCACTCTCTTCTCTCCTTTCTTTCCAGTTGATACTTATTATTAGTAGTAGTTTCTTCTCTGGCTATGTAGCTGTATACGTTTAAATATTAAAATGAAAGAAACACCTGAAAAAAGTGATATTGAAAATAGATGTTTCTATTCAGGCAATTAGGCAATTAATACCCCATCGTGCTTAAAGTTGTGTATAAAATAATCGGCACATCCATCAGGTTGACTGTCATGGCTCACAGTTGAGATCTCGGTGACTTTGACAAATTCTGGGAGCGTGTTTGGCCTGAACTACAATGGCAGAGAGTGTTGAGGTTTTAGAAAGGTGATATTGCTATTGACACCTGAGTAAAAGACATCACCATCCATTATCCAACCCGCTATATCCTAACACAGGGTCACAGGGGTCTGCTGGAGCCAATCCCAGCCAACACAGTGCTCAAGGCAGGAAACCAGCTCACCGAGGGCACACAAACCCACACACCAAGCACACACTAGGGACAATTTAGGGTCGCCAATGCACCTAACCTGCATGTCGTTGGACTGTGGGAGGAAACCCACGCAGACACGGGGAGAACATGCAAACTCCACGCAGGGAGGACCCAGGAAGCGAACCCGGGTCTCCTAACTGCAAGGCAGCAGCGCTACCCACTGTGCCACTGTGCCACCCAAGACATCACCAGCTAGGGGAAATTGTTCACCAAAGTGCAAACTCCTTCACCCCAGTGTTTTCAATTTGCCACAAGATGCACAGAAGCACCTTTGCCTCATGTGACTAAAGTTGGGAGCAGAGTGTTTCATCATCAATAGCTTCCCATTGAAGGATTCTAAAGTTGAGCTACAGGACAGGAACCCTTTATTACATCTCAAAACACACATTTGCAAAAACAAAAGCAGCAGGCTACTGAATATTGGAAAAAAGCATCTTGGTCAAAAGAGTCTTGTTTTATGCTTTGTTTTAAAGAAGCAGTCAGATCCATGTAAGAGGCATACTAACATGTTTACAGGCCCAAAATCTTGTTTTTCACAGTGAAGAGTTTTACACTCCTGTTATGGTAAGGGTGCATTTCCTTGGCATGGTTTGGATTCATCAACTTCCTTCAAGTGCATGGAAAAGGCTAATAAGAGCAATGGAATTCTGACTGATGAAAGTTCATTCTGTGGAAAAATATTCCTGTGCTGTAATCATGAAAGCTTTCAGGGCCTTAATACCACCATCCACTGGGCACTGAGAACAATTCAATGAATGTTTTGAAAGCATGACAGTGATCTAAATCTATGGCACGATCACTCATTCCAGTGGATCATTTAGGAAAAGTTCTGAAGTGTCACCTGAAACAAAATTTTTCATCACCACCATCAAGGTACCAAATAGAGGACTGTCTTCTAGAAAAATGCTGCAGCATTCTTCCAGTGGGGTTTTAAACACCTGTAGAATTTAAGTTGTGTTATTCTGGGATTTGAGAGACTTACCAAGTCCATTTAGTAGGTTGGTCTACTCCAGCATCTTAATATTAACACACACAGAGATGCACACACATGGGGATTCTTGCCAAACAATGAGTGGGCATCCCATTTACCAGTCTCTGCACGATATTCTACATGGGATCCCTTTCACTTAAATACGAACAAGCGTGATGCCAAATGCCCGTCACTCTTAGTACTCCATTTGGGGGCTTTCTATCACCAGTGCCAACAAAGATACGGGAGTTCTTGTTACACATGAAGGCTCACCACTTTTTTGGTTTTATGCCACATACCAGCCAACCAATGTCTTACTTCTACCGCAATTGTTCTTTAAATTGAGGTGTGACCTCTCAGCCTTGATGACCCTTTGGGCAGGAAAGCAGCAATCTTCCACTTCAGTCATTCAAAATATAAAAATAAAGTTTCAAAGTATAAAAGGTATTATAATATAAACAGAAGAAAAGTATAAATGAGGAATTCAAAAAAATAGGTTATATGCCATCTGTGGGAATGACACAAACATTGCAACCAAATGGACACACAGACACTTGTCCTTTTAGTATAGTGAATATATCTTTTTCTTCTTTTGGCTGCTCCCGTTAGGGGTCGCCACAGCAGATCATCTTCTTCCATATCTTTCTGTCCTCTGCATCTTGTTCTGTTACACCCATCACCTGCATGTCCTCTCTCACCACATCCATAAACCTTCTCTTAGGCCTTCCTCTTTTTCTCTTGCCTGGCAGCTCTATCCTTAGCATCCATCTCCCAATATACTCAGCATCTCTCCTCTGCACATGTATAGTAAATATATAAGAATCACAATTCTGGGACACTCACACATTTGGCCATACAAGTAAGTGCTCTCCTCTTACAGGGTCTAAAGGACTCTCACATAGGGTCAGCAGACCTAAGTATTCCTTAGGCCATTCCTAAGCACTCAAAAACTCCTATCTTTATCACTGCCAAGCAAGTACCCTGATCGTGATTACACTTAGAAAGCTCTAATCCAGGGGTCTCAGGTTAATTCCTGGTAGATCACAGCCGTGGGTTTCTGCTACAAGCCAATTTCTTAAGTAAAAGGCAGTTTTGCTGCTGAAGCAAATGCTACTTGAACAACATTATTGTGCTTTCTGTATTGCTGATTACGACTTCTAACCTTTATTTGCTTCTTGACCAGTTGCCAATTAACCACAACATGCAAGAGAGAATGAAAGCATCTGCTCACCGTCTAAATTGGCTCCACTTATGAGTGTTTTTCTCATGACGTATCTATTTTAAGAAATATTTCAAAAGAAATTCAAGGGGAAGACTGAATTTTTTTTTAATCAGGCTATGAGCCCCAAAATTTCTGGATGGTAACCTCAGAAAACAAAAATCTACAATATAAGACATAACAGAATGAAAGCCTTAGAATTAAATAACAAGTCCTGTTATCAGCAAGGATTGGTTACTAATTAAGAAATTGGATCGGGAGACAAACCTTTAGCCACTGGGGCCTTCGAGGACCACAAAGAGATCTTCTGTAATGTATTGTGCATCAGCAGTGCAGGTCCGACTCAGCAGCTCTCCTGTCATACCACATGATTTTCTTGATCTGTTCATCTTCTCCCACTTTTAGTCATTTTCCAGGTGACCAAAATCCCCCCCACCCACTGTAGTTTCTCATTATGTCATCTGCACAAGTTACATCATAACAGTTAGGGAAAAGCAGGAGCAGGGCAAGATTTTTCTTTTGGTATTTTTGAATTTGATGGCTAGAGAGAGGATTTGGGGTTTGCTCGATATTTACTGCATTCTGGCACATCATACCCGCAGTAACTATACAGCATACTGGCTCCTTACCAGCTCCTACACAAAATGTCACTCAGCTCTCGCTCTGTTCTAATTTAGCAGGGCAGTGTGTGAAGTAATATAACCTTTTCCTTGCTTTCCAACATATCTTCCTGCCTCTATTAACTATACCATGTCATATTGATTACCAATAATTTTAAGCGTAGTTTAAAGGCCTCCTGAGCACCCGAGTGCAGAAATCTATTAGCAGTTTAGCTTAGAGTGCCATTGGTATCACACCCAAAGAGAAAAGGACGGAGACTCGTAGAAAAGGGGGAGCTCACCGCACAGTGAAGCTCCGTCTCTTTGCAGTGGCACCTAGTTAACAGATGTCTGCAGCGCCGTAGCCTACCCTGACTGCAGCACAGTGATTCACATTTAATTTGTGGTTGTTTTAACTGTGAGCATGTCAGCGCTCTTTCTTTCTGTGGGTGGACAGTGAGAGGTAGTATGTTCAAGCAGTACATGACACAACAATCGAAATCCAATGTGCTGAAGCAAATAAGTACATGACACTTCTAATGGGGCCAGAATCCTCAGAGAAGCACTGTTTTAGCAGAGTACAGAGCTGAAATAAGCCTGATGGTGAGCTACAGTCATCAGGGAGGAAAAATTGAGGTTAGAAAGCAAAGAAAGAGATGAGCAAAGCATTTGTTATTAATACCATTAGGAAAAAAAATCTTAAGGATGATTGATAAATTCTGTTACCTGGGTATCCTATAGTGAAACCCTATAATTAACAAAAACTGGATGTATGGATGGACTTAGATGTACAGAATATAAAATTCATATCCAGATTTATATATTAATGCATAGCATGGTCATTTGAGTATTTCCCTTAATAGTCTGGGGCTGTGCAAGAGATATGGACTTCATGAAAAGTGCATGAAAAGAGCTGCCATTGTGGAGGACAACTTCCCCAAATGCAGAGAAGTATCGATGGCTACAACAAGATGTTACATTCCTCTTGGTCATCTTTGATTTGAGTTCCCAAAAAGCATTTTCATACATTTCCTTGACCCAATTCTGTGCCAGTTCTGAGTTGTAGGAAACCAACGCCTTCCAAGTGGCATTGTGTGCATGGCAGAGCCAACCACCCATATACAGCAAAGGCGGTTTAGAGGTGTCGATAACCTGAACTGCGAAAGGAAGGTGAAATCCATGGGGACAATCCACACAAACACCAACATTAAGTTATTACATTGTAATAAATGTCATAAATTGCTATAGGGGCAGATGGCCACCAAAGAAGAAAGGGTCTAGGCAGGGAATGGACATGAAGTGAAATCAGAAGCCAGTGTGGTGTGGTTGATCGGGAGCATCCTTGAGTTGTCTTCAAGCCCAAATAAAACTAACACAGGGCAAAAAGGGTGATTTTATACTGCTGTGATCAAATTATTTAAATCATTAAAGTTATCAGTAACAAAGGATAAAAAAGTCACCTTCCAAACCTGTCTCCCAGCTTCATACAGTTCCGGAGGGATCTAAGATCGATACTGGGAGAGGCCTAACAAACGTAGGATGAGTAAGAAAAGGACAAACAAAAAGATTAGTAAGTGTGAATTGTGTTACAGTTTTCTTGGTTAATGTTCTGTCTGCTAAGAGAAGGAAAGCGGCAAACGACAGAGAAAAAAAATTTGAAAATGGGTATGAAGATGAACCATAGACTGTTGTATGATCATACGATTGTAGCCGAAGAATATGAACTTTAAATAGCACAACTAGTAACATAACATAAGTTACATAACTAACATAACATAACTAAAATAACATGACTAACTAAAATAACATAAGTAACATAACTAGTAACAAGTAGTATGAGGAGAAGATTTCAAGTATCATCACTTCATTAATGAACACTGGTTCTCATTACCTAGTAATCTGGATATATACCATTACACAAAAATCAAAATGGAGTTGCAATAAAATAAAAATAGACAGTAATTAATATCTATACACGTATGAATTCATAGGAATTAACAATTTTAAAGCGTCAACTTTAGGGTTCTACCTTTAGTTTTGACAATCGTGTTTGTATCTGCGTCTTTCCCAGGTTCCCAAAAACAAGAAGCTACTGAAATAGTTAGGCAGGATCAGGTTGAGACAAACACGTACAAAAGAAGTTTCTCATTCCAATAAAGTTTGTTTTAAAAAGGTTTAGTGAAAATTCAAAGCAAAACAGGTCATTAACAATAGAGAAAAAAGTTATTACACACACAGGATAAATGGCAAAAATGAAAAAATGTTTCTTCTGCAATCTTAGCTTTTTTAAGCTTAAGTCACTTTCTATACTTAAAGGTTGTTTTATTTCTCTATGGCAAACTTAAAAAAGCACACTTAATACATACAACAGGTTCTATATGTATGGCGCATTCAATATGCTTAATATGTTCAATATGATACGGTTTGAAACTGTTTGCCTTACCAACTGCAAGGCAGACTGTAAACTGGGACCAATCTGTAGTCAGAGGGACAAGAAATAATCAGAATATTCCATTTCAGTTTAGCTTGTGGAGGTTATATTAGAATCTTCCATAGGCTATACTTTAATAGAGGCAAATATTTTAACATAACTAAGAAAATACTTCTATGAATTTAATATAATCTTACTAACAAATGGATCTTACTGTGCTCCTGACTTCCTGGTTATGAATTTTTTGTTTGTCTCTCATTTCAGGTCTTATCTCCTGGTCCTTTTCTAAACTACTAATACTTTTCTAATTCAGGGTAGTACAGCTTTCATCCTCCATTTGCAAAGCGCCAAATTTTCATAGCAAGGTCACAGCCTCCTCTTAATATTTCCGAACATATGGCACTATGTACAGTTTATAGTTGAAGGCTATTTTACTGTTGAGAATTCTCCAATGGGAACAGTACCCTCCATTCATCCACGACATGTGGCTTCTCCCAGTTTTTTGAGTTGTGTGACTTTCTACATCTCTATATATTTCCTCCACTATTGCCTCACTCAGTGAGGTCCAACATTTTGCTCAAACTAAGCATCATGAATCTGTTTCCTGAAACTGTTCAATTTCAGGCAGCAGCCATCCCCAGATAGAGCACATCTGATATGCATACATACAGTATGGTGTTAATTTCAAATCTTTGGCATGTGAGAGGAGAGCAGAAGAAAATGCGAAAACCACACAGTCAGTGATCAGGTCAGCTGAGTCTAGTGGTGCAGTGAGACACCAGTGCTACCCACCACAATCTCATGCTGCCCAGCTCACTAACAGTTCAGGGTTTTTTGCAACATTATGATTGCATCGAACTCTGAAAAGCTCCATCTGAAACATTTTCCAAGGCACCAGGGAATGTGTGCTGTTGGAATGACAGAAAACAGGTTTCTCCAGTAATTTAATCTCGTTGCTGCAAAAGCATTTGTCAGCCATCCCATAATATCAGTGGGAATACAGCACGTTAATTGTGCAATATTTCTTACAGGTTTAATTTGTACTATACAGTTTAAACGCATGGAATGGGTCAAAGCTTACTTACAGACTGCATCTTAAATGGAAAGCTGTCATCCATGGAGACATCTTTATTTGTATCGTTCCTCTGCATTCTTGATCTAGTGGCATTACTTCACTTTTGTCTGACTTAGGTAATAAGTCATTGTTTTTGTGATTCCTTGGTTAGCATTCCCAAGATAGAAAGTAGACAGTGTATATAATAAAAGTGCCATCTGGTTTAAGTCATAAATCTAATTCAGTGTATCACTGAAAATTAACACCATGTACACTACAGAACCCCCAAAGCCAGCATTCAGAGTGAAAATAAAATTTGTTGAAGGACAGGACCTTGTGAACACTTTGTTAATGATTCCTTTCTAACAGATCAATCAATTAAATAACTAGCAGCATCTCAGTGTGCTTTACACTGAAAACAACATTACAACAACAAAACCTCTGGCACACTTGAATTAAAGCTGTAATAGAAGGACGAAATGTGGTACTGGGAGATGCTAGGAGGAGCAAAGAGAGGAAGCATGCAGAAATCAATGTACGTCATGTGGCCTGACTGCCAAGAGTTACACTTTCTTTTTAAATTTTAATAGTAATTTCTTTGGCCTAGAAAAATATTTAGACATTGTTTTGTAGGTTTTAAAGATCAAGGAATCTAGTTGTTCCATGTGATTTTGGGTTTTTCGTTACGTTAAAAACAAATGTCAATCTTTTATAGTACCATTTTGCTTTTTGTTATGGGTGCCCCCATTTTGTGATCTTTACTGCCTTTGTTGCAAGGCTGTTGCAATGCAAGGTCAACCAGAAGCAGTGTTGGGGAATGTTACTTTTTAAAGTAACTTATTCATTGCTTAGATAATTACTTATTATAAAACATAATGCGTTACAAGAAGTGAATTACTTTTGCGTTACCTTTTCTTCTTTTGTACGAAAAACTGCACATTTCACTGGGCAGTATTTAAGATTAAATCCTAAACCCATGAAACTGGCCAAAAACACGGCTAAACTTGATCAATTTTCTCACGTTTTACAAATACTGTGGTGTCCCTGGGTCCACACATGAGCAGCATGGGTAGGAGAGATACGTCTCCCAGCTGCTAAATCTCATCATCTTCTTGCTATTGCAATGATTGTTGTCTTCCTGTGATTCTAAACCCTGGCTTCTTCTTACCACCATCAGTGACCTGTAGCAGCCCCGTTCGATTGCCACATTGACATCCTAGTCAGTAGGGGACAGTTTTTGGTCAATATCGCATAACTAACAACTTCACAGCAGACGAAGTGAGACTCAGCTGACAAAAGAAAACTTGTGCCTTTTATTATTGGCTTTAAGAGGAGAAAAAGGGAGAATGTGGAGTGTCAGACCCATTAACTTAAATTGGTGAAGGAAGGGTGAGTATGATATTCTTATGAGTGGGTGACCTTCATAATGAATAGATGCACTACAAATATTTCTACATGTCTGATGACCTGTTGTGTCAAATTCAACCCTTTGTTCATCATTCTGGTATCCTCTCCTCAGAATTCATCGTTTAAGATACACGGCGCCATGTCTGCATTGCTATGTAGTTGGCAAAAATTCTGTGCACAGTGCATGGCAAAAATACATCACATGCAAAATGACATTCTCTGCATCTGAGGTGATTTTTGCCATGCGGCCTTAACAACCGGTGCAGGCATTTCATGTTTAAAACAGGCTTTACTCTGACAGGATGGAGTGGTGGCTCTGAGGATAGGGATATGCGCCGGCAATCTGCAGTTTGCCAGTTTGAATCCCCTAAATGCCAGAAATGACTCTACTCTGTTTGGTCCTTGAGCAAGGCCCTTAACCTGCAGTTGCTCTGTCCTGGGTATGACGTTAATCTGCATCCAGCCCTCCAACTTACAGAGAAAACTTAGGTGGGTGGTGGCAGGATTGGCAGCAACTGTAAAAAAAAAAAAAAAAAAAACTCATACTGTTCAGTGTGGTGCTGAGGTGTCACCTGGAGCACTCCTGTCCCAATCCAGGTGGTTTGGCGTGTGGTGGGTATGGCTATCAGCGCATGCTCCCAACTCCTCTCTCTTTACTTTGACAGCAGTAGGCAACTTTGTGAAATAAGCAACATTTCTGTTAAATGACACCGTCTTTTATTTTTTTTTTTTGGAATGGTGGGAATAATCTTCTGTAGTAACACATTGTTGTAGATCTGTTTTTTTTTAGGAAGCACAGATACTTTTATTTTAAGAAAATAGTATTGTGTTGTTATGTTACTTTGAACAGTAACCTGACTACACAATAGACATTACTTTTAACTCTTTGCCAGAAGTGTGCAGACACATGGCATGATGAGGTCAAAGGTATAAAGGTCAGTATTTGTCCAAGTTTGTAAATATTCAAAGACATTACTGACATTCAAAACACTCAAACATAGACAATTAGTGCTTGCTTGACTTTTAATGCTGATTTAAATTATTGAAGCTATCAGATGTCAATGTAATGTATCATATTAAGCAATTATAATAATTTGAAATACTGTGTGTGTATGATGTAATATGTTCTATAAGGCTGCTGTACAAAGATGTGTGCAGGGTGGTTCACTTGGTGGTGTGAATTGTAGGATAATTCAATAAAAATCTAGTTGTATCTACTGCCCTTGGCTGTGTTATTAAACATAAATATTGTAATATTATTCTCTTTTAAAATGTTATGATACCCAGGACATAACAGTGAGGGGGTCACACATATATCTTCAAAAAAGAGGAGTCTGGGAAAGGTCTCAAGGATGGATGACTTAATGATTTCCAGCAAGAGAACATGCAAACATTAAACAATTTGGTTGGCAGTCACTACGTGAGCAATACAGTGAGCAACAGTGGCACAGATACCATGACTCTAAACAAGTTTCATATACAATACCATTCTTTCAATGCCTCCTCTTCACTCTTTCTCTCCATAATTAGAATATTCCAGCAAGTTCATGATGATGAAAGATTTAATGTCTCTTCTTCAGTTCTTATCTTATTTTCTAATGTGTTTCTGGACCGAAAAGTCATGCCTCACGCTTATATGATAGGTCATATTCAAAACTGGAGCCAAAATACTTGTATAAGTGTGGTTAAATGCTAAGACATGACAAAAACATGTATGTCTGCATAACCAATTAAGTCATATTTCACAGCGACATACTAATTAGAGATTATATTTCCTGCACATAACAATCTGACCAGTCTGTCTTTTCAGGGCAAGCATTTTGATTTAAGTCAAATGTTTTGCATAGAAATGAGACAATTGAATCAGAAATAAGCTTTAAAATGCTCCAAAAAAATGGTCCACCTCAAATTGAACTATGTTAATTTCAGTGTATTTATCTTCCAGGAGAAAGTACGTTTATTTTTCCTTTCAGAAGACCAGAGCTGAATTCTTTAGTTCTAAAAATACCAAATAATAAAGGAGATTTACCATTAAAAAGCCACCAGGAGCTCAGATTTCTTCATCATTTAGTATCCATGAGGTGACAGACTCGTTATTTGCTGTTTTATATTGTTTGAAAGAAGCGTATCTCAGAAATCCATCAATCAATCAATCCATCTTTTTATAGAAATGTATACAGCATGTGCTATGGTGTGGTGCATTACAGGGCTATATCAAGATGACAGTTCATTATTAAGCCTAACAACTGACCAATGAAATTAAAAAGACAAAACTGGTCATGTAAATAAAAACAAAAAAGTAATTACCGACAGAAACCATGAGGAGCCAAGAAGCATAGTTGACAAATTTAAACAGTGAGTACCCAGAAGAGCTGTTCAAATCCAAAAAAACTTCAATAGAAGACTACGAAGACAGGTACACAGCCAACACGAGACACAGAGCAGTAGTAGAAGTGGTACTGCTCAAGTAACCAGGAAGGTCCATCCATCCGTTTTCAGACTCCGTTAGTTCAATGAAGGTAAGTGGGGAAGATGGGCTGAGCAGTTTCAGGCACAAAAAGGAACCAATCATGGAGAGGGGCATCTGCAATTACACCGATAAAATAAGCAAATTAACATTTAAAATGATTCACTCAAAGTTAACATTCCAATGTACAGCAGAGTAGAGTTTAGAGTTTGATAAGGTCAGCAGATAGGAAAGTGACAGGCAATCCCTGGTCACTACATGCCCACAAATCCATCTTCTCTCAGGCATTCAATATGTCTGCTGCTAGACCCTTTTAGAGAAACAGGCAAAAGGAGGATGAGGTCTTGGGCTGGTCTAAAGGCAAGTCCCATTGTAAGTAATGAACATTTTTTCAGGGGAACCAAAAACATTAATTTGGTGGGATTGTCATTCACACTACTAACCCATTTCAGTTGATTAAACATGTCTCATGCTGGAACTCTTCTTAGAGAAACAGGCAAGCAGTGGAAGTAATGCCTGAAACCATCTGTTCAACCTTTGAAGCTCCATCAAAAAGAAGTACCCCCAAAATAAAAGGTAGATCAGTTAGTGTAAAGCACCTGGTTGTGGGTTCAAATTCCACTACTGACACTGTGTGACTATGAGCAAGTCACTTGACCTGCCTGTGCTCCATCTGGAAAATGAAAAATGTAACCAACTGTATCTCAGATGTTGTAAGTTGCCTTGGATAAAGGCATCAGACAAATAATATGTAGTAAAAGTAATAGCATTTACATCATCCAACGGTAGGACCATTGTTTGAAGTCAACAGCAATTGACAAATAGGTGAATGCTTGAGACACTCACACTGCCAAATTCAGTTTAGATTTGTATGGCAGTCTTCACTGAGTGTAGGCACAGAGTGAAACTAAGCATAACTAATATAGTCTGTAATAGTTCTTTCCATTTCATATCACAAATGTCAATTTTTAAGACATTTATGCTTCAGTGGTGTCATGTATTATACCACAACATGTGTTTGATTTAGAAAATTATTATGGAGAACAGGAGCTGCTAACCACAAGTTGCTGAGATTTCTTCTGCTATTTCCTGTCCTACAATCACAGACATTTGCTAATTTGGAGTTCATAGCTAATGTAATGTTCATCGGCGGGTACAGTGGAACACTGAGACATCTCAGCTCCTGGGAGTGAATGTTATGTTTCAGGCACAGTTCTCCCCCTGCCGGGGTTCAAATTTCTCTTAAGTGTCTTATTTTTTATATTTTTGATTCTTTTGGTTCCTGTGTATATGTGTGTCTTTTACTATGTGCCATGCCTTTTGAGGGTGGTCCCCCCAAGACTCAAGGCCATCTGCTAAAAAACCACAGTACTGCCCTTGTCCCAATAAAGACTGAAGGGAAACCCACAGTCCTTTGCCATTCATTCAATGTAATGGTGTTGGTGAGTTTCTTTTTTTGATTATACTCTGCTTTTTTGTGAATTTACTAGATTTTCAACTTATGTTGTTTTTAACTTCACCATCTGGATTGTGTTTTTGGGACTTGTTTGCCTTGGATTACCTTGCTTTTTCAGTCAACACCTACTGTGCCTTTTTTACTCTTCGGAGCTGCACTGTTTCAGAGCACTTTTTGTACAATAAATATTTTATTTATAAAGATCCTGTGTTGCCTTTTTGTAACTAGCCAGAGTTTGATGGTCCTTGCATCTAGTGGGTATTTTAAGTTATGTTAGAGACATTTATGTTCGGAGTTATTCCCAAGTTCATGACAGAAGGAAGAGAGCAGGGAGAGAACATGTAACCAATTAAACACATCTACAGTATCTGTAATATAGTGCCTTTCCTATCTATCTATCTATCAATCAATAATGTGCCTTTCCTATCTATCTGTCTATATAGTGCCTTTCCTATCTAGCTATCAATATAGCGTCTTTCCTATCTATATATCTATCTATCTATCTATCAATATAGTGCCTTTCCTATCTATCTATTTATCAATCTATCTATCAATATAGCACCTTTCCTATCTATCTATCTATCAATATAGCGCTTTTCCTATCTATCTATCTATCTATCTAAAACAGCTTACTCATATTCTTATTTCCATTGGCTTTTTATTACTGTTTTACAACATTTTTTAAACCTTTGCTTTACCAAATAGGCTTGTGCTTAATTCATTTGGATTTGCCCTTAATGCAGCCATTTTTCCAATACAGCTTCACCTTTTTTTTAGCTGTCAGCCTTATTAATATTAATTTAAATTTTAATAATGTCACTGCTATTCTTGACCTCTTTTCTGTGATCATGGAAAACATGATTACCAATGGGAAATCATGTTGTGTATACTGAAGTGTGGGTGTTTGAGTGAGGAAACACCACAGCTAAAATATAACATTTACAGCATGCAGCAAATGTAAAGAATAGTTAATACATCACTGTGATCGAAGAGGGGTGCATGGAGAATTGTGTAATTTATTAGGGTAATTTTTGTAAACAATATTTCAATAAGATAATAAGTGACCCTACTGCTTTTGCTGGTAATACAGATATATATGTGCTTCTCTGCTACATACATGTTGCTTGCATTTAACCGCACTCATGAAGTTATTTCATCTTGTGCTTGAAACATAAGATAAGCTGTGAGGCAGGGTTCTTTTGAAAGGTGAACAATAGATCCGATCTGACGGACATCACAAAATCATTCATATACGCATGACCTTTCTGGAATACTCTGATTAGGGAGTCAAAAATAAAGAGGAGGGGCACATGGACAACTGCATCATTTGTTAAGGTCATTTTTGTAATTGACATTTCAATAAAATGATAAGAGCCCCTCCTGCTTCTTGCTCTTGACCAGACTATCATAACAGGCTAACATCTGAGAGCTGCTTTGTTGGAAGTCATCAAGCCATCCAGCCTTTGGATCTGTCCTCCACCTCAAGCCAACATGAAAGCCAAAGCCCCAGCCCAAAACAAGAAATTCTGAATGTTCATGTTGCACCATAGACTCTAATGAGCAGTCTGATGACTAAGTAGACATTCAACTGGAAGGCCAACTTGCTATATTTACAGTCCAGCATGTCATTTCACTGAGCAGTTTTACTTCAACAAAGTTTCCATAGACCCACATACTGCAACATAACTAGTGAGTGTTGTGTACCTCAACAGAATATTTTTATTCAAAAGTAGTTGAGTGCTGGTGGCACAGAGGTTGGCACTTCTGTCTCAAGGTTCCACATGGCTTAGTCTGTTGCTGTCTTTATGGGGTTTCCACATTTTGTTGCATCTTTATGGTGTTTCCTGCGGTTCCTTTTTTTTTTCTTACAGTTTCCCTAAAGAAGTGAAAATTAGCTGATAACTAATTGAATTGGCCCAATGAGAGTAGATGCACCCAGTCTGTTTTTGGTATAGCAGAGCTCTTGCACCAGACAGCATAAGGCTGTGTGTATGTGTATATTTATCCATCTTACCATCCATTATCAATCTAGTTTGAATTTGGGGTGACAGTACCTATCCCATCAGCATCGGTGTGTCAGGCCAATTCATGTAGAGTTACCAATAAACCTTACTTGCGCATCATTTTGATGTAGGAAGTAACTTGAGAAGATGCGACAAAGTCTAAGTAGGATAGACTGGGATAAGCTTTTAAGTGTGGAGACAGTCGAGGAGCAGTGGAACAGGTTTAAAAATGTTTTACATGTAATGCAGGACAGATACATACTTAAATTTGGAATTAATAGGAAACTAAAAAAAACTCCACGATGGATTAATAAAGATTTAAAAAAGAAGTTGCAAAGGAAAAAACTGCTGTATAAGGCATATAAGACTAATGACCGCAAAGTGAATCGTAGAGCGTATGAAAATATGAGAGCAACCATTAAGAAGGATATCAGGGAGGCTAAAAGACAGTTGGAGAGGAATATAGCAGATAAGGCGAAAGAAGACCCCAAGAGATTCTTTCAGTATTTTAGTAGTAAAAGAACAGTCAAGGAGGAGGTCAAGTTCATCAGGAATAGTAAAGGGGAATTAAAAGATACAGACAATGAAATAGCAGATGCCCTAAACTTACATTTTTCGGAGGTGTTTACAAGTGAGCAAGTGGATAACCTCCCAGAGGTAAACGCAACTACTAAGGAGGTACTGAGGGATTTGGAAATTGAAGAGGGAGAAGTGCTGCTCAGATTAAATAGGCTGAAATCAAACAAATCACCAGGCCCAGATAATATTTATCCTCGTGTTCTTAAGGAGGCTAGTGAGTACATATATAAACCCTTGACACATATTTTTAGGAAGTCACTGAGCACTGGAGAGATTCCGAAGGACTGGAAAATGGCAAATATCATTCCATTATATAAAAAGGGTGACAGGGCAGATCCAAGCAACTATAGGCCAGTAAGCTTAACATGCATCACAGGAAAATTAATGGAAGGAATTATTAAGGATAAGATTGAGCAACACATGGCAAGGACAGGAGTTATTCTGACCAGTCAGCATGGGTTCAGAAGAGGGAGGTCGTGCTTTACTAACATGTTGGAATTCTATGAGGTTGCAACAAAAGCATACGATCAAAGTGGAGCATATGATGTTATTTATCTGGACTTTCAGAAAGCATTTGATAAGGTGCCACATGAGAGGTTGGGCATCAAGTTAAAAGAAGTGGGAGTTCAGGGTGATGTTTTTAGATGGGTACAGAATTGGCTCAGACACAGGAAGCAGAGGGTGATGGTGCGAGGAACCTCATCAGAACTGGCCGATGTTAAGAGTGGTGTTCCACACAGGGGTTAGTGCTAGGGCCGCTGCTATTTTTAATATATATAAATGATTTAGATAGGAATACAAGTAACAAGCTGGTTAAGTTTGCAGATGATACCAAGATAGGTGGATTAGCAGATGATTTGGAATCTGTTATATCATTACAGAAGGACTTGGATAGCATACAGGCTTGGGCAGATTTGTGGCAGATGAAATTTAATGTCAGTAAATGTAAAGTATTACACATAGGAAGTAAAAATATTGGGTTTGAATACACAATGGGCGGTCGGAAAATCGAGAGTACACCTTATGAGAAGGATTTAGGAGTCATAGTGGACTCTAAGCTATCAACTTCCCAACAGTGTTCAGAAGCCATTAAGAAGGCTAACAGAATGTTAGGATATACTGTATAGCACGATGTGTGGAGTACAAGTCCAAGGAGGTTATGCTCAACCTTTATAATGCACTGGTTAGGCCTCATCTTGAGTACTGTGTGCAGTTTTGGTCTCCAGGCTACAAAAAGGACATAGTAGCACTAGAAAAGGTCCAGAGAAGAGCGACTAGGCTGATTCCAGGACTACAGGGGTTGAATTATGAGGAAAGATTAAAAGAGCTGAGCCTTTACAGTTTAAGCAAAAGAAGATTAAGAGGTGACATGATTGAAGTGTTTAAAATTATGAAGGGAATTAGTACAGTGGATCGAGACTTGTATTTTAAAATGAGTTCATCAAGAACACAGGGACACAGTTGGAAACTTGTTAAGGATAAATTTCGCACAAACATTAAGAAGTTTTTCTTTACACAAAGAACGATAGACACTTGGAATAAGCTACCAAGTAGTGTGGTAGACAGTAAGACGTTAGGGACTTTCAAAACTCGACTTGATGTTTTCTTGGAGGAAACAAGTGGATAGGACTGGCGAGCTTTGTTGGGCTGAATGGCCTGTTCTCGTCTAGAATGTTCTAATGTTTCTAATGTTTCTAATGTGTGGAAAACATGCAAAAGGCAATAAAATGAGGACCCCTACAGCACTCTTTAGCCAAAGAGCTTCTGGTAGTGCTTGGATTTTTCCTTTCCTATTGAACAGGTCCCCATGCTCCATTCCTCTCTTTCTTTTATTAAATGTTGATTAATCCAAATTGTGGTGCTGCAGTTTCATCTGTCATTTTACTGAATGAACATTGCTCTCAGTATGATGTACACGAGGGGAGGACAAATCTAATTGCCGTGATTTGCTGGAACTGGAAGATGCAAAAGAATTGATTCTGGGGATACAAAATGAAAAAGTGCTGTGAATGAAACATTTATACATTTGAATGTTTTACCCCATGTCAGTGTGTATTTTTCATTTGCCCAAATGGTCGTTGGAGGATGGCGAAAATTTTATCACTTCCTTAAAATCTGTTATGAAACCAGTCTGAGCAAGCAGAATAAATTAGCAAGAACGGGCGGTAATGCTGCCGATCCAATTTCCCAGCCTTGTGACTGTGTTGTAACAGATTGGATCCCCGGTTATTGCAAATGTGTCTCAGACAGATGGATAACGGTGGCTCTTAGGGTCACACTGTCATATATCTACACTGAACATCTCACTAGATTCAATCTACAGAAAAACTGATGAAACAAACAAAAAAAAAAAAAGCTGAGCACTTTACTTGGAGGCTGCAAAGCCTGATTTTCATGGACCACTGTGACTTTGGTATGATGAACTTTGACCATTTTCTGTTGTACTCAGTAAATTTCAAATTAAGAATGTGGATACATGCCAGAGCATCATGATGCTGTGGTTAGTGTAACTCCTCCACAGCTCCAGGTTTGAATCAATGCCTCTTCACTAACTATGTGGAGTGTCTGTCCATGTTTATGTGGAGACTGTTGCTTTTTCTTACATCTCAAAAACACCCATGTCAGGTTAAAATCATTTCTGTGGATACAAATTATAAGCTAGATGCCTTCACTCAGTTTTGCAGTCATCACAAACTTCTACAGAAACTACCAAACACGACTCTGAAGACATGATGCTAGATGGTGACATGTTGAGACAGTGGTTGAAGGGTGTACTTTTGTTCTCTGAAAAGTTTATCCCAGTTTCATTATCTTTAACTCTCATGTTGAGTGTGCCTTACAGCCCCTGCAGACTATTTTCAAGGGCCTGTTCTTTCCCTTTGTGAAGTTTGCATGTTCTTCCCATAGCCACGTGGGTATTCTTGTTTCCTCTCTCATGTTTGGTTCAGATTGTTTCACTATGATGGGAGTTTGAACCCTGCATCTGATTCAGCATCGATTTCTGTTGTGCCCAGTGAAATTAGATCATCCTTAGGTTTAGTGCTACTTCTTGACCTTGTTTGATAATAGTGGGTTTAGATAATCAAATGGAATTCTAGCCTGATCATCATCTGTGTGTACTTTGCTTACACTCCTTAAGCCTGTGTAGAGTTTTTTCCCCAGATACTCCAGTTTTTCTCATACATCCCAAAGATATGTGTCTTGATTGGGTACTCTAAACAGGCATTACATGGGTGTTTGCATGAGTGTGCTCTGGCACCTAATCCAGGATTAGTTTCTGTCATGTCGTTGATGGTACTAGGATAATCTCCTATCCTGAACTGGACAAATTGGGCACAGGAAATGAATGAATGCATTAATATATCCAAGTTTTGCCTAGAAAGCCTCCTAAAACTTGAATAATCAAAATACTGTGGCTGTCCAGCATGCACCAATTTTTGTGACACAATCTATACTTTCTCATACTCTTATCTGAACAGAGGTTACTGCTGGATCAGAACCTACTGCCAGACCATTCTGTCTGAGGTCACCATCCTCATACACATCAGGCTGAAAGTTTAAAGTTTCTGAATTTTCCAGTTATTTCCTCATCCAACTTTTCATGAAAGTATTTTCCAGATTATGTTTAAAGGAGGATGGGAAGTTGTCTCTTATTCCCATGTCTTATTCTTCACTCTTATTTATTTCTATAATAGCATCATAGAAAAGTAGAAGGTTACATTTTCAGATCAAAGTAATATCCAACAAGCTTAGTTGCCTTCCTGGCTGTTAAAAGAAAATCTATTTTCACTTATAAATATAAACAAAGGAATTAGCCAAAACTTTAATTTAGCCTTAAAAAGAAGCAGTGTTGTTTCATAAAGACACAGTGAACCTTAAACTGAATTGATTTTCTTCTCAACAGTTAGATTCCCAACAGTCCCTGTGAGGCCTTGTCAAGCGATGGCCAAAATGAAGCTCTCCGGCTTTGATTTTATGTCTTATTTTATAGTTTTCAGCTTTGCATGACAGGCCGCTCTATAAAGCTGCTCCCAGCTGTTCAAATCATCCAGCCTTGAATTCAGTTTTCATTTTGTGTTTGCAGCCTTGTAAGTCCATGCATGATTGCTATAAATAGACACCAACAACAGCACACAGACTCTAGCCGTCTGCTCCATGATGTCTTGAGTGAGGATGGCAAAGGCTTTTGAGTAAAATGATTAATTGGCTTTGCAGTGACTTCTGGGGCCACTAGATGGCAACACTAACCAATACACCCAGAAGAGTATTGAAACCCTTACTTAGAGATAAAAACTCACTGGAAAGAGAGAGATGGGTCGATGACATTGTATGTACAATGCAAACACCTTATGTAGGGCTTGCCTAGATTGTGAATGTTTATTTTGCTTTTTTTAACAGTCATTCTCTTTTGTCTTCTCTCTCTGTTCTGATAACACTCTGTTTCTTATTATGTGAAGATAATAAAATTTACACCCGCTGCAATATTAAGAATAGCAGGCAAAAACCAATGAATGGCACAATGTAGATGGTATATAGAATGGAAAAAATCAGCAAAAGTATTAAGTCAAAACCTCAGTACAGAATTAAAGCCTAAATTACCTTTCATGATAAGCACCAACACTGCCTACTTAAAAACTGAAACTGATATGCTGCATTTTAAAGATCACATATGGATCACATCCATCATTTATTCTCAATCCATTCTTCCAATGAAATAATGTGATCTTGATGAGATGAGCATATCCCAGCACCTTTTTGGTTCAAAGCAGGAAACCACCCAGGAAAGGATGCTATTAATATCACAGGGCACTCTCAAGCACACCTCATTCAAGGAGACTGATTTAGAGTCACCGGTCAGCTTAATAAAGAAGTCTATTAGATGTGGGAGGATACCTGGGTACAAGATAACAACCACACGGACACAGGCAGAACTGGTAAATGCTACTCACATAGTGGCTGGATTCTGAGTTCAAACCCAGATCTTTGAATCTTGTAACCCAACTCCACTTTGTTGCCAAAAATCTGAGGTGGTAGGCATTAATTGTTTTGTTAATATTTTAGAATTGGAGATTTTTTTATAACACTGTATGTTAGAATTACTTTTGATTTTAAAACTCATCTAAATCACATTTATTTGATAGACCATTATTTTGCTACATTTACATCTGGCGTAATATTTACTACAAACATAATAAAGTAAGCCTTTAAAAAACAAATGAAGCTCTGTCTACCTACTGTATCTATCAGAGGCGGGGCCACAATGAGACTCCACCCTCAAACTTTACATTCAGGTGAAGGAGTTAAATCCTTTAGAGGTACACTGAGATTGGTGGGATAAATATTATCACAACCATAACATTGGATTTTCTGTTTTTTGTGAATTTTTGCTACTGTTTATTGAATTTTTGGGTTCATTTTCAACTTTGGACTTGTTACTCTTTTTGCTCTTTCTTTGTCTAGCTCTCATTTTTGATTATTTCTGAATAAATTCTTCATTTATTGTCGAGATTGTTTGTGGTTTTGTTTTATGATATCCTCACCATTGAAGGGCATCTGTGTAGCTTTTAGATATTTAAAGTATATTTTTGAACTTCAAAAAGCCAAAGCCCAATTTAGGACCTGTGTACGGCTTGAAGCTTGCCTATATGTTTGAAGTCAGACTGCCTGGGATGACAACTACTTTGTAGCAGACTAGTGAACTTCCTGTGATGCACTAACACCTTGTCCAAGGTTTGCTTCTGCCTTACACACTATGCTAGCTGGGATAGGCACCAGCCAAAAACGCGACCCTGGTCTAGATTAAGCAGGTTAAGAAAATGACACAACATATTAAAGTAAGCATGTGTTGTACAGTCAACGTAAGAACAATTACTATTATTATACAAAATGTTTATCACATTATTCTTCACTATCCCAGAACAAATTATTCATAAACTTTACATTCATCCAGCCATTCTCAAACAAGCCTAATTTAATTCAGGATGGCAGGCAAGCAGGCTGACAGTATAGTGGGTGAATAAAGCAGATACTAACCCTGGGCCTGCCCACAGCCACACTCAGGGTTAGGGTCAAAGGAAAAATGCCATTTAACCTATTCTACACATCTTTAGAAAGTGGGGAAAACCCAAATGAGAAAAAACCCACAAAGACATGGGGAAAGCATCTGAACTCCACACAGACAGTGGCTGAGTAAGAGATTGAAACGCAGCCCCCTGGAGCTTAGAGGTAGAAGGGCTACTACTGTGCTGCTATCAATTTTATTTCATTTTATTCAGTTTTTGTTTTGTAGGAGTGTACTTCTAATTAATAACCTAAACATTTACAAACAAATCACACACACATACACACACGCACATATATATACATTATTTATTTAAATGTGTATATCTTACAAATATAAAAAACTAAGCTATATATATAGTCAATTGTACACTGTTAACCTTGTCTGGTTCACTGAAGAGTCTTAACAGTGCAGCCTGTGCTCCCACAGCTCCTGATAACACTGCCCTGCAATACTTATCCTCCTCACATCGACAGAAACTGCTACAAACTTGGTTAAAAGAAACCATTTAAAAGAGATTAACAACTTGAAAGTGGCAATAATAATGTGTTTGTATTCAGCTGAATCAACTCTTTGTAAAGGAGCTCTATTTTGCTGTGAAGTGCCTGAAGTAAGTTCTTCTGTGCTGCAGTGTTATTTGAGTCTTCCTGAATACTGAAGTTTTCACACCCTTTCTTAGTCTTCAGTTAAGTCTGAAATAAAGTGTGAGTGTGCAAAGATTCAACAGAATCCTGAATAGAAGTCTTTGTGAAACACCATAAAACTACAACAGCCACTATACCATATCTAGACACATTTGCATATACACATATACAGTATATGTATACATTTTGGCCTGCAGGGGGCACACCAGTTCCCCAAAGCCAGCAGAGACAGATATGAGGCACAAGTCTAGCACAACATAGGCTTTTTATTCAGCTGGGGGAAATGCTTCCCAAACCGTTTCCCACCTTCAAAGGACAGTACAAATAAAGCACACAGCACTTACTTTTCTTCTTCTCAATGTCTCTCCTTTTGCCTCCACTCCTCCTCCAGCAATCTTTGTTCCTCTTCCTCCCATCTCTGGCTCCAGGACTAGTGGCAGCTGGCTCCTTTTATGCTTTACCCAGGAATCTTCTGGTGGCCCATTAGTGTCAGGAAGTCAGGAAGCACTTTTGGGCTAGTCAGAAGCCCGACAAATTAGGGCTCCACAATCCCTGCAGCATCCCATGGCAGTACTCATGGAGCCCAACAGGGCTGAGTTGCAGACTCCAAGTCCCAACATGTCCATCAGTGGGACTGCAATCTAGGGCTCCTGGGGGAGATAATGGCCTGAGCTGCTTTTTCCCTAGGTCTTTCCATAAAAGAGGCTTCCCAGCCACATATACTGCCCAAAAAAATTAAGATTGTCTTCTAGTATCTCTTCCATGCTCTTGAGACGGTGCTGAGAGACCTATCAAACCTTCTCATGACAGCATGTATGAATGTGCCACCTGAATCAGTTGCAGGTACCGCCTCACGCTACCATTAGCAACAAGGATACTAGAAACATTCAAAACTAGAGAAGGATCAGTCAGGAAGGATAAGGAGAGAGCAATTATCTGGGGCCACCACCTGCAAAACCATTCCTTTTTTGGGGATTGTCTTGCTGTTGCCTCCCCAGTGCACCTGTTGTCACTTTCATTTTCACCAAAGCAGGTGAAGTTGATTCACAATCACTCATGCTTCCTAACTGGTCAGATTGACATCCCTGAAGCTTAATTGACTTGGTGTTAGACTGTGATGATTAAGAGTTCCCTTCATTTTTTTGAACAGTGTGTAAATATATTGTGGATAGGTAGAACATGGGGTGAATCTATGAAATGTTGTGGTGCCAGCCAGTTCGCCCCATATATAAGCCAATAGGGGACACATCAGAGCTCAAATCCCAGATACAAGTAGGCGGACACAAGTCCCAGGTTCAGAAACCTTTTGTTAGCAAAGATTTCTTCTATAAATATGAATCAATACACTCACAATATGTTTTGTTTCGTGTGATGTTGTTTCCTCCTCTGCTCCTTTCAAGCAAGCTTTGTCCACTTCTTTCTAACTTTTACTCCTCAAGTAAAGCAGGCAGGCTGTTGTTTTGGTGAACTTGGGCTATTTCCAGTGCTAGAGTACTGTGTATAGGAAGAACTTATGGGTTAAATGGAACAGGTATAAAACAAGGAAGTCCTCTTCAAGGAAACCAGCAGGGCTGTCCTCCCAAACTACAGTTCCTATAAACTCCTATGGGAGTACAAACCAGAGGCACACCAGAAAAACACTGCCACTCACTGTTCTGGGAGGAATATTTGCACCTACAGTGCATCCGGAAAGTATTCACAGTGCATCACTTTTTCCACATTTTGTTATGTTATAGCCTTATTCCAAAATGGATTAAATTCATTTTTTTTCCCTCAAAATTCTACACACAACACCCCATAATGACAACTTGAAAAAAGTTTACTTGAGGTTTTTGCAAATTTATTGAAAATAAAAAAACTGAGAAATCACATGTGCATAAGTATTCACAGCCTTTGCTCAATACTTTGTCGATGCACCTTTGGCAGCAATTACAACCTCAAGTCTTTTTGAATATGATGCCACAAACTTGGCACACCTATCCTTGGCCAGTTTCGTCCATTCCTCTTTGCAGCACCTCTCAAGCTCCATCAGGTTGGATGGGAAGCGTCAGTGCACAGCCATTTTAAGATCTCTCCAGAGATGTTCAATCGGATTCAAGTCTGGGCTCTGGCTGGGCCACTCAATGACATTCACAGAGTTGTCCTGAAGCCACTCCTTTGATATCTTGGCTGTGTGCTTAGGGTTGTTATCCTGCTGAAAGATGAACCGTCGCCCCAGTCCAGGATGTCTCTGTACACTGCTGCAGTCACCTTTCCCTTTATCCTGACTAGTCTCCCAGTTCCTGCCGCTGAAAAACATCCCCACAGCATGATGCTGCCACCACCATGCTTCACTGTAGGGATGGTATTGGCCTGGTGATGAGCGGTGCCTGGTTTCCTCCAAACGTGACACCTGGCATTCACACCAAAGAGTTCAATCTTTGTCTCATCAAACCAGAGATGAGTCCTTCAGGTGCCTTTTGGCAAACTCCAGACGGCTGCCATGTGCCTTTTACTAAGGAGTGGCTTCCGTCTGGCCACTCTATCATACAGGCCTGATTGGTGGATTGCTGCAGAGATAGTTGTCCTTCTGGAAGGTTCTCCTCTCTCCACAGAGGACCAATGGAGCTCTGACAGAATGACCATCGGGTTCTTGGTCACCTCCCTGACTAAGGCTCTTCTCCCCCGATCGCTCAGTTTAGATGGCCAGCCAGCTCTAGGAAGAGTCCTGGTGGTTTTGAACTTCTTCCACTTACGGATGATGGAGGCCACTGTGCTCATTGGGACCTTCAAAGCAGCAGAAATTTTTCTGTAATCTTCCCCGGATTTGTGCCTCGAGACAATCCTGTCTCGGAGGTCTACAGACAATTCCTTTGATTTCATGCTTGGTTTGTGCTCTGACATGAACTGCCAACTGTGGGACCTTATATAGATAGGTGTGTGCCTTTCCAAATCATGTCCAATCAACTGAATTTACCACAGGTGGACTCCAATTAAGCTGTAGAAACATCTCAAGGATGATCAGGGGAAACAGGATGCACCTGAGCTCAATTTTGAGCTTCATGGCAAAGGCTGTGAATACTTATGTACATGTGCTTTCTCAATTTTTTGATTTTTAATAAATTTGCAAAAATCTCAAGTAAACTTTTTTCACGTTGTCATTATGGGGTGTTGTGTGTAGAATTCTGAGGAAAAAATGAATTTAATCCATTTTGGAGTAAGGCTGTAACATAATAAAATGTGGAAAAAGTGATGCGCTGTGAATACTTTCCTGGTGCACTGTATATCTGTCTATTATTTCAAAGCAGCAACCATCCTGGCCGGAATGCCCAATCATCCTGACTGTCCACTCATAATAGAGGCCTCCTGACCAGGCAACACAAGACCTTACATCCTGACAGGGGTCCAGTCTATCTGCGTCTATCACTATATAAATGTAATGCAGGCAAATAATAAAAAGTATTAATTTTTCATCCCTTATTTATTATGACCGATATACTGAAAAGCTTTATATCAGTAATACTACAGAATCTTCTCTCCTCTCAGAAAACCCATTTCCATCTCACTCTTTGTTATGTACACCTATAAAGCTTTTCCTTTCATCTCTCAATGGTCACAGGATCTTACTCAATACCCATCTCCCTGCTGGTACACTATCTTCAAAAATTATAGAAAGTCCTTGACAAACACCAAATAATCACTTTTCTCATTTTAAATATGTGCTGAGGCTTTGTCTTAATCCTTCCCAGGCTACACTTGTGACTTATCCCGGATCCTCTCTACAGTCTTGTTCGTTTATATACATGTACTGGTTTTCTTCTCTTTTTCTGGATTTCTAGCCTTTCATTTCTCACTTACTTTACATGATGTCATTAATTACAATCCCTCTTCACCTTAAATTTGTAATCCCCTATACCAATCCAGTCTTGCTGTGTATGTGAACCAATGTAAGTTCATCTGCCAAATTACTCTTTACTTTCTGACTGAAGACCCTGGAATTAACCACTTTGAGGTGCCCTCATTCTGTAATTTAATTCACGTGGAGTTATCTGCATCGCAGTTTATTAAAGCGTCCCATTGAATTTACGCAAATGTAGGATTTTGCTTTTTCTTTGAGTCAGTCCTTTACTGACAGAAATTCATGATGTATGACTCCTTTACTTAGGTGTGGTGATAGTTCTGTAGGCCAACTTCACTATTTTTCCTGGTGGTATAGCAGAAGAATTGAAAGAAGGGTAGGATTTGTAATTTCTTATGTAGTTATATAATTCCTTTTTCTGTTACTTACTGTTTGATACAATCGATACAGATGTGATCATATGATTATCCAAATACAAATATCTGAGAGTGTAGTCATAAAAGTTATTTACTCCGAATCATAATGCGAGGTAGTGGCCAAACATTTATCCTCCTCCTCTGGGTGCTGAGGACCATTTCATAAGAAATGCAGCAGTGCATCCAGAAGGATGTAAATGCTTTGTAACCTGAAGCAGTCCTACTAAGTCTCTGAGACAGTTTTACTTCAACACTTTCATTATGAATTGTCCTGTTATTTCAGAATTGTCAGTTCATTCTTCAGGCAAGCAAAGCTTTGATTTAAAACTTAATATTAAGTAAGGGCAATTGATTTAAATACCCTTTATGCCTAAAAATCATTTAACTTTTGCACACATTTCTTCTCTTATCCATCCATCTTATCACATGTCTCAATAAATACCAACTTTCCTTCGGTCACCTTGGAAACGGCAGGAAAAACAATAACTCTCAGTTGCCAGGCAACATGGGCTTGTTACCTGTGAGGGAGAAGAGATCGTAATTAATGTCTGTGGAGCTGCAGAATTCAAACACATGCAGAGCTAATAGAAGGAAAGCAGCTTACAACTTTATCTTCAAGCAACTGAGGCACTCACAAGACTTCCTCTTCTTCTCAGGCTGCCCAATTTGAATATTTGGAAAATTACGGTTTGGAAAAAGCCCAGATGTGTAAATTGCTTCTTTTGTGTTGGTTAATGTAATGATTTAGAGAAAGAGTAAAAGTGAATCCAATGCTCAGCTGTTCAAGTCACATCACTAAGAAAGGTAGTTGATGTTGCTTTGCCTGCCATGGCTCTAGAATTATTTTTTTCATCACTAAGGTCAGGATTCAATCTCAGTAATCTTGCAGCAGCACTAACCAGTTTACCACTGCACCGTGTGCATTCATAACTATGTTACTAATTTATTTTCTGAAGATTGTGAAATTTGCCCTTAACAAGATTCCAGTAATTGGTCTGTGTTCTTATTGCAGCATTAATTCAACAGTAACAGTTGAGATGCACTGTACTAACTCCATTCATAATTTTCATCATTTTGAAAACGTCACCTCTTAATCTCTGCTTTCTTAATTCAAAAATGTTCAATCTCTGCTTATAATTCATACCTCTAAGTTCTGGAATCAACACAGTTGTGCCTCTCTGCACATCCACTAGTGCTGCTATGGCTTTCTTGTAATAAAAGGTACAGCAAAACCAGTTAAGGTAATTTGGATGATTACCCTAAGACACCCCCACACCAATACAGGGTAAATGTGTAAAGTCCACACTGATTGTGACTGGGCCAGGATTTGATCCCAGATTGTTTGAATTGTGATGCAGCTGTGTAGTCACTGTATCACATATCATTATTACAAATTCAGAATCGTCATTAAGAGCCGAGGCAATTAACCTCAGTATATATAGTTTTTTTCTGCTCTTTTGGGGTTTTCTGGTCTACTACCAGTGTTGGTGACCACTGATATGACACTGACATGTATTGTGCATGGACAACTCAAGGACATCAAGAAGAGTGGAAAGATGGATTCCAGTAGGAAGGAGAAGAGCAGGAAGGCCAAAAAAGGAGTGGAAAGCTATTGTGATAGAGACAGAGGCACAAGGGGAAGAAACCAGGAGGAAGTAGCACTGGATAGAGAGAAGTGGAGGAAGTTTTATAATAGGCAGGGGCGTAGCGTTGAAGACGGCAGAAGTGTGGCTGACTAACTATGTACAGTATAGGCCAAAAGTTTGGACACACCTCCTCATTCAATGTGTTTTCTTTATTTTCATGACTGAAGGCATCAAAACTATGAATGAACACATGTGGAGTTATGTACTTAACAAAAAAAGGTGAAATAACTGAAAACATGTTTTATATTCTAGTTTCTTCAAAATAGCCACCCTTTGTTCTGATTACTGCTTTGCACACTCTTGGCATTCTCTCGATGAGCTTCAACAGCTAGTCACCTGAAATGGTTTTCACTTCACAGGTGTGCCTTATCAGGGTTATTTAGTGAAATTTCTTGCTTTATCAATGGGGTTGGGACCAGCAGTTGTGTTGTGCAGAAGTCAGGTTAGTTGGACGATCATTTATTTTTCAACAGGACAATGACCCCAAACACACCTCCAGGCTGTGTAAGGGCTATTTGACCAAGAAGGAGAGTGATGGAGTGCTGTAAATGGTCATGAAAATAAAGAAAACACATTGAATGAGGAGGTGTGTCCAAACTTTTGGCCTGTACTGTAACTAATTTATTGTTTTTAACAATTTTTACAAGAACATAAAATGCTTCAGGGTAGCAGACAAACATGATGATGACCTTTCCTGCCATATCCCTGTCTGCATGTTCTTACATTCATATGGATTTGCTCTGAATGCCCAGGATTCTTCCTACATTCCACTGATAAAAAACAGGTTGGAAGAGAAATGGCAAAAGGAAAGATATGGTGATCAATGAACTGAAACCTTGTGCATGCAAACACTATCAAGTTGGAGAGATGAGCTCACAAATTTGGTTGTGCACTTTTGAGCAGGCAGATAAAGCCATAAAAACCTCCACAAGAGACTGCACATCACCTACTTAAGCACTCAAGACAGCATTATGCTGAAGAAACCTGCCACTTGTTAATGAAGTGTATGCAGTAAGTACAGCAACTGGTAGTGAGAAAAACCTGGATGATCAGTTCCCTAGTAGACTACATGTAGACAATATATAAAAGAGTCAGATGGCGTAACAATCACAACTCACCTCAATTGCTGAGTCGTGTTTTAGTCCTTCCAATTCCATGTTAAAATTTAAAGAGGTTAGTACAATAAAAAAATTATCAGATTGAGCAATACACAAGCAATAGTGACCCGTGGCCACTGTGGCATGACATCCAGGAAGTTGCAGAAAGAAAGAAACATAAGAACACTTCAAATGTGTCAGTGCACCATGTGCTGCAGGCTTTGCTTTTTATAAATCAATACAGCATCAAAAGGCGCCAGCACTAACAATGCAATTAATAATGTCTAGTGCATTACACTGTACTCTGCTGTTGGATAATAATTGTCTATAACCTAAAGCTCGTGTTTCTTTAGCATCTTCTGAAATTGCCATTTTATATTTGAATTTAGGCCCCGACAAGCACACACAGACACACATACATGTGCACACACACACACTTACTGCAAATCAAAAGCATCAAGACGCATTTCTAAAGGATCCAAATGGTTACCATTCAGTCACAAAAATTACACAGTGTCATTTCCTTTGTTTATTTATTTCAGCGCTATCAGCAAAAGACAGAAGCTGAAACATTAGGGCCATAATAGGAGTGTCAAATCTATTTATAAACAACTTTCTTGTACAGTGCATACTTATGGAAAAATGGCAAAAAAGGCAGTTTTAAAAAGACTGGGCATGCTGGATATTTGGAACGCTCTAGCAGTTTCTCAGAAAAATAATCAGCCTTAAGATTCCTGGCGGGAGCCCAGTTCCACTCAGTTTACAAGAACATTTCCACTCTTTTCTCTGAGGGGTGCCTATCTTTGACTGGGAAACAAGCCAGGATATGTCCCAGTGAGCTGCTGTTGCCAAAGTTACCAAAGGCGTTTAGGTGCCTAACGCTTACTGTAGCTTGGGCTTTCCTCATTTTGATTGAGATCCAGGTTGCCGTACATGGTTTTAACCTTTCATGTCAAGCTCAATAGCTCGGGCATTGATAATTGGTACACAGGCACTCCACAGGGTTGGGTGCCAAGCCCCCTTCTGCACTACCACGTCACCTATAACTACACTATGTGACCAAACACAGCTCCAATTCCACCATTAATTTTGTTGGTGGCACCATCACCACCACAGGCCTGAGCACCAACAATGATAAGAAGGCCTACAGAGAAGAAGTGGTACCAGGACAAGAATCTCCCCTTTAATGACAGCGAAATCAAGAAGCATGGAGGCAGCAGGCGGACCACAATGCTTTTTGCTGTGGAGAAGGTGAGCAACCTTAAATTCTAAGATGCAACCACAGTACTGGTGTACTGAAATGAGCAAAACACATTTTGTCTCTTGTCATGAAGGCCTACCAATTCTTTGACTCCCTCAGACATCTGGATTTCTCCATCTGTTCTAATGGACTTCTACAGGTTCACGATGGAGTCCATCCTCACTAACGCCATCACATGCTGGTATGGCACCTGCTCACCCCAAGAACATGATGCACTGCAGAGGGTGGTCAAGGTGGTGCAGAATATTTACATCACTTAAGCTGCTTCCTGTTCTTGATACAGTGTCCTGTATAATATTTGGGACAAAGACACATTTTTCCTTGATTTTCTCCTCTGCTTCACAGTTTAAAATTACAAATCAAACAATTCAGATGTGACTAAAGTGCACATTGTAGACCTTAATTTAAGAGTATTTGCATACATTTTGGCCACAGCATGTAGAAATGAGAACACTTTTTATACATGGTACTGACAACACAATCCGTCACTCTTCTCTGATGATGGTATCTGTGATGTCGAAGTGGGCTTATGTGCATGATGCAGATGGTCGACCAGATCGAGCTTCATCAGCTACACTTGTGGCTACCACTTTAAAACTTTCTACCCATTCATAAACGTTTTGTTGTATCATGCTGTTTTCAATTCCGTACTGAGCTATCTCTCTCTTCGTTAATGAAAATTACTGCAACTGTCAACAATGTTTATGTGACAATTCATGAAATAGCTATAACCCCAAAAGAGTCAAGCAGACCTCCAGAGCTTCAGTAAGTTTACACCACATGCTAAGTTACACTATGGTTAAGATTAGGGTTATGGTTATCTGACTCAAGTCAAGTAAACCAAGTGACAAAAATGTGCTATCCAATTGGCTCTTCAGTGGAACTCCTGAATTGTGGAGGTCCCCCCACATTGGTCCTCTTAGCACATGTTCCATGCGCAGTGTGTGATCTGCATATAGGAAAGGGGCAGCACTGCACCTGTGTGAAAACATTTCAAGGTTAGCCTTCTATCACTTAGGATGATGTTGAAAAGTTAGTCGATGCATTTATTATAGTCTGAAATGGATTACCTCAATGCTTTGCTCAGTGATTTCTCTCAGTGTCTCTTAAAAGAGTTGTTAGTTTTCATTAGCTAAGGTGCATACAAGAACCGCCCTTTTGTCATGCATGCATTGGCTTCCTGTCCAGTTCTGTATTAATGAACTTATTGGTGCTCACTTATAAAGCTCTAAATGGTTTTGGTCCTCAATATGTGACACATTTTTGTCCCTTGCAATTGCTCTCGCCTACTCAAATCAGAGTGTTAAGAATAAGCAAAGCCACAGCTGGTAATTAAGCTATATTATCATATAAAACACGTATTTATGAAATACCCTTCCTACAAACTGGATTAATCTACTCTTTAAGTATTGAAATATAGGCTAAAAAGAAGCATATACTGTAGGTAAAATGTACACTTTTCTCCTTTTTTCTGCCTTATCTTTTCTTTTACAGTTACTTCAATCAGTAATTACCCAGTGCTGCCACAAGGAGTGCTGCTTTCTCTTTGCCGTAGTGTAAAGTAATTTCTCTTGACATCTTAGACCTATTTATTGGGGGTTAAGGCCCAGAAATCTGTAAAGCTGCTTTGCCACGTGTCCTATTGTTAAAAGTGCCATATAAATAAAATGTGATTTGATTTGACTTTCCTGCATGGTGAGAGCAACATTGACAGATGTCTTCTCTGTACTGGGGTCACACAGACATTTTATCCATGTCTGAAAAAATAAATGCCCATTTACTGCTTTTATATTAATTAAGAAGTTTATTAGAGCCAGGTGCTGCTAGTCAAGTGTACTTGATAAGATGATAATCACAAAATGCTGCCAGCTTCTGGATCTACATAAGGCAATAAATAAACTTAAAAAAGCAGCAAATATCAAGGAACCATGAAACATCTTAGCTATAACTTTAAACCATTAGAATGTCAAAGAAAACAACAATGGAGAAGGGGAAAGCAGACTAATGGGGCATCAAAGTAAAAAGGAAACAAAGTAAAGGAGGGTGACAAGTTATATTGAAAGTGTCGTGGCGAAAAATTCATCATCAGAAGGCTTTTTACCTAAAAATAAAGGCTATTAGAACTCAAGATAGACAGACAGAGTTTTAAGGATTTATTGCAATAAATCAACACAAAAAATAACAAGGACTCAACCCAATACGGCCAAATTAGATTGAGCGACGATCATTTCAGCCATTTTAGCTCATTTAATTAATTCATTCTACACCTGGTTTTACTGTCCATTGTTCCTCTTGGTGTCTGTTTGGCTTATTCTGATTGGTCTAAGACTGGGTGGATGGCTTCCTCTTTCCATCTTTGGGCTTTCCTGATGTAATTTCCTATCTTTTCTGACCTTGCTCTAATGAGCTGGTTTGCTTACCTCCGCTGACTCCCTCTTACTCCCATCCGACCAAACCTTGAGTTTCCGTGGGGACCCTTATCTCGTTAGACTGGTCTGCTAGTGGAATGTGTTCTCTTTCTATTCTGTTCCCATTTTTTCTAACTGGCCAAGGCTACTAATCCATATATGGGTTTTCCTCTCTTAGGCTTTCCAAACTTTTTACTACAGTGACCTGAAGCTTAAGCTTTAATTAAAAAGAAGTATAGTATGTGCTTTCATTTGATCATTGCTTGCCATGCTTAATTTGTCTTAATTTCTACACTAAAGTTTTGCTAATATATTCTTATAATACTTTTGCTAATGCCTGCATTTACTAAGATTTTCTCTTCATGCATTAGGTCAGCGTGACCCTGCCTATAGTAAAAGCTTTTCTGCCGATTCATCAATCCAGCTGCTCTTAGAGGCCTTTTTTCCATGTTATCTCTTCCTATTCTTGAATCACAGGTGTCTTCCACTCTTATCCTGTCCAAAACTGGTTTCGCTGCATCTTTTAGCTATTCTTTTCATTACTTTGGAAAATATGCTGTAAGCCTATAAAATAATACAATATAACTGATTTTTTAGTTAACCATTTGCTAGACCTATCGTATTTTGCTTTTATATTCTAATTTATGCTTAATCTAATGTTTTAGAAGCTTTTAGTTACTTTCTATGGCTCTATATGCTAATTTGCTATTCTCTTATGCTAATAAAAATTTTTCCTTCTACAAAAGCAGGTTTGCTATTGAGATAATTAAGTAGTTAATATCCCATTATGCTTAAGATCATATATTAAAATGATAGGTAGGTCTTGTTCTTCATTATTCTGTCTATCTTGGCTCAAGGAAGAGATCTGCTAATTGTGAGGACAAGTTGGGCAGATGGTTCTACTAGGAAGACTGCTCAGGGCCAAATGAACAGTGAATTTCATTGTATCGAGTTTTTGGCATGGAAAATGGAGTGAAATAAATCATCAATCGACAGAAAATGTGAGTGAAATCATGACAAACACCTTAACCATGATGTGTACACAATGAACTGAAGTGCAAGGAAAGCCAAACAAGCAACTTGGGCAGTAGATGGAAGTTCCATTAAGATCAGTCTTTTGAGAACTTCATGGAAAAAGATTCTGTTTATGAGTTGTGGTACATAAAACACATTTTACACTTAAAATGGAAGAAAAGCAATAACAATCAATGTCTAATGAGCAGATGAGACGTCCTTCATCCCATTTTCAATAAGAGGACAAGTACATTTGGGGCACATAAGAAAAGAACACTATCAGACCAGACACTTGTGAAGGGTTCTGTTAGCTTTACTAGTGTGAGGAGCATTTTTCTGACATTATGTAGGTCTTTGATAAAGTATAAAGCAAGCTGCTTTGAAGCTATTCAACTTGTGGTGGTCCTAGGCCTTACTAATTCAATTTATGCAGTTATTTTCCTGTTTATCAGTTATTATAATCAGTATTAAATAGTATAGCTGTTAACTAAATGACAGATTTATTTTAAGGGATTTTTTGCCTTCATACACAATGAAATGGGAAGAACATATAAGCTTCCTAGTATGAAATTTCACGTGAATGCCTTTCAAAGTGGTAGCTCCCAGTCGGACGATTAAAAAAAAAACAGTGCTACTTGAAATAGCTTACTTGTGATGTAAAATTGACCTCTCACATCATTTAATAACATAAAATTAAAAATTATAACCAGGCAAATCATTTTCGTTGTTGTGCTCTGCTTGAAGCAATGTGACACATGCCAATTGCATTTATTTAACTTGTTATTTATACAAAAAATAAGAACTAATCCTTAAATGCTTTTTATGTTGATCAAAGAATGAATCAACATCAACCTCAAATTCTTTTTCCAAAATACCAACCAAAGATTCACATGAACACAACAAAGTTGGAAGGTGAAATGTCATAAAAGGCAACTCCAAACATTTGCATAGTAAGTGAACAGCATTTAGCCATGCCAGTCTGAGGAAGATTTCATCCAGATACAAATAGCCAATAATACTTACTGCGTAATCTCACCAATTTATTTTTTGACTATATGATCATCATTCTATTAAATTTACCCTTTGTGAGTTTTCCCTAAAGGTATGAAAAAAAAACAAAACAAGTTATAATATATATTAAAAGTTTTGAGACTCCTTATATTTAATTTGTAATGTCCAATTAGTAATCTTTGCAGGTAACATATATGCAAATAGTTGTGCAAGTTTTTACTATGGATTTTCCCCAAGTAAAAGCTAAGATGTTCCAAAACAATTTAGCGCCTCTTACTTCAAAACCTGATGGACAGTTTCATTCTGGGATGCACAATACTATTCAGTGGCGTAGATAGCTTGCTGAAGGCCCATGTTCAGCATCCTTAGCAGGGCCCCTCCTGTCTAGCATAACTGTATTAGCAACTAGATCTTAGGGGACAGGTGGGCAGTGGTGTACATGACCGGGACACTATCGGATGACACACTGATGACAAACAAACCGGCTCTCTAAATGGAATTTGTAATGACTTTTTTAATCACTTTATTCAGGCAGCTGTAAGTTAGCAAAAATAAAATAAATTGTGGGAATGGAATGTGGGAGGTGTGGGTAGTAGTAGTAGTACATAAATATATGTAAGATGTGGACCCGCTTGCTTTTTCAAGCCAACTTTGTGACGGAAGATGATTAAAATGTAACGTAAGCAAGAAAGTAGAAACTGTTCTGTGCTATAAAATTAAGCAGTTTCAATTTGTAACATATTAAAACGACAACACCGGCTGACAGGATACTACTACACAATCGACCTGTTTTACAAAAGTTCTGAGAAAATGGACATCATAAAGTGAGGTGTTAATGGTTCCAAGAAATTTGCCTTGTCGGTTGGAAATTGCTTGGTCATATATATTGCTTGATCTGAAACCGTTGTATCACTACTTCCAGACTCGGTAGTTGCAACCATTTCACTCACTGCACTTTCTACATAACCTGCTTGTGACGATTCTCCAGCATCAACATTCTCAGTTAATACCACTAGCCCTTGCTCAGTTTTGAGAAAGGTAGAAATCTTGGTAAACTTAGCATTTTTCAATTCCTATTTCAGGCATGCTTTACGTTTAGCAGCACCACTCTTATAATGTTTGCTGGATCCGCTGCTACTGGCCGACGTGGTGTTGTTTGGCGAGAGTATAAAAAGCGCCAAACTGTTCTAATATTCAGTGTTTGACAACTAACAGGGACCATAACTTAACAACAGAATTGCTATTGATTTACCGTTTACAAGTTCGAATTTCTGCTGACATCAAATCAAAGTACAAAAGTAACAATTATTTACAATAATAATGTATTTTTACATTATTTATGTGACGTCCTTCAAAACTTCTTCAATTCACGTCCGCTGTAGCACACCAAAGGTCACCAAATTTGGGAATGTGCACTGCTCTGTAAGATGGACTAGAACGTGTTGTGCCTCCGATTAGGCTCCAAGCCTCCGAACTTCCGAAGTCTAAATTTGTTTAAACTGTAGGCCTGCCAAATACGTAATATCATCATGGACTGCATTGGACTTGCCTGGTGATGGTGCAAACATGTCACTGAAACTGTGAATTATTAACGCAATGAACTGTTCAAGTGATTTAAGTTATTACATTTTTTATAAATCTATATGGCCTCAAGTGGGCCCCTCAAGCTCATAGGCCCTCGTGCTTTGCACAATCTGCACAATCCATTGCTACGCCTCAGGTACTATTTAAGACATGAACCTACATATTACTTACGCAGCTCCTATATTTCACCTCTGGTTATCAGAAGCTGTCTTTGGTATTCTAGCTGTAAGGCCGGGTTTATACTTCACGCGATGTGTGCACCTGCGGACACCACTGCTACGCAAGTGTTGTACTGTTTATACTTGCGCACATACTTTATGTAAATCTGGAAGATTCTACCAGGTGGCAGTGTGAGATATCATCATGCTGAGAAAACGTTTGCCAATTGCTGTGTTGTGAATTTCCTGAAACACCCCTTAAATTCCCAGGACACCTTATCTCTGAAAAGGATGGATGTTTAATGATTAAATCCATCAATCCAGGGTTGCACCCATTCCAGCAAGCATTGGACGCAAAGTAGAAACAATCCCTGGACAGGACATCATCGCATTGCAAGGTGAATACAAGCACAAACATACACTAGCGTTATTTTAGCATTACCAAAGCCCCAAACCTGCATGTCCTTGGAAGAAAACCGGAGCACACTGTGGAAACCCACCAGGAAAACATGCAAACTCCAGGCAGGGAACACCAGGGACATGACTCCCTGCGAGGCAGCAGCACTACTGGTTTGCCACCGTGCCACGACAACATGTGTAATTATTAATAGTATTACTTATTTACATGAAGTTAACTTTTTATCTGTGAAATGTAAAATACATACTTTAACATATTTCATAATGAAAGTGATATCAAGTATAAATCTAAGGATCCTAAATGTGCAGAGAGCTGAAATATCATAAATTTATTGTGTTCTGTGTGGCAATTGCTGTTTGCTGCTGCTGTCAATGCAGGAGGAAGCCCCAAAAGCATGTAGTGATTAACAACTGGTCCAGTTTTAAGATGATGTTTACAACGGTCTACTTTAATGATAAAATAAACTACAAGATTAAAGTGGACATTTTGAGATTAAAGATGAAATTTCCACTTTAATCACAAAACAGACCTTTTCACTGTGTCTCTAATTTTTTTTCTCAGCAGCTCAAATACACTGCCTTATTCTGATGCTGTTGTGAGGGTAAAAAAAAAGACAGCACAGACGATGGTATGCGAGACCTTTAAAATGTATCGTGTCATTACGTTGGAGAATATGCAATGCTTGAATGTAAAAGCACCACAAATGCATTTGTATGTCGGCATTTTGTTTCACCGTATCAAACCATTCATCAAACATCGAAGCATGCACATCGATCCCGTAGGATCTGCAAAGTGGCTTTCTGTCACATCTAGATAGTAAACAGAGACTCTTAATGTCACATTCCGACTTGATCACACTGTGCCCCCTGACTTTTTGCTGGAACTGAAACTCGTGCATGCGTCTCATTAATTTCTCAGGATGTGCTCGGAGGATGCGTCAGATGAATGGTGGGAACATATGGCAGCCATGATACCTGCATGTCCTTGTTCTGAGTGTGAAGTATAAACCGGCCCTAACACCCCATTGTGTGATCTCTTGTTGTAAAAATATTTGAGCTTTATTATCTTTGCAAGGCATTTTAGTTCTCTGCTTTTATCCATTTTAAGTGCCATATGATATTCAATTACTCAGTCTGCCTTTCATTGTTGAATGGCCCCTTTATAAAATTAAAGCGTCACTTTTTGAAATATTCTTAGCTGTTCTAAATCTGATGACCATTCTTGGCAGTCCAATTAATGTTAGGTCCTGTGAAATCTCCGGATGACTCTAATCTAAACTACTATGTAAGAATAAAAGAGTGCAGTGGCAAACAGTATGGGCATTTGTACCTGCAAAAAAAAAAAAAAACAGAAAAAAATCCATGCTGAAAAGACTATTTTTTTGGTCTACACACTCTTTGTTATATTATTCAAACTCTTTGCAGAAGTCACATAGCCTTGAATTTTCTCACAATGAAAAAAAAATTGCAAAATTAGCCAACAATTTTTAAATCCTATTTTCACTTTGTCATTCTGGGATATATTAAGTGTTGCTTGGGGAAAATTGAATTTAAATGATTTCAGCACAAGGCTACAACACAGAGAAATGTAAAAAAAGTGAAGGGGCCTTAATAATTTCTGAATCCACTGAAAGTATAAATGAATATAAACAATCACTTATTAACTGTGTATGAGTGGTAATTTCGTGACTAATAGAAGTGACAGCAGCAGATGAATGACTGTTAATTTGAATTAAAAGGCTTCATTGATGGCTACAGATGGAGGAATGAAATGCATGCAGAAAATAAAGGACAGTATCTAAGGCAAGTACTAAGGACTCTGTACTTCCTGAATGTGCTTCAGAAGCCACAGGGCAAATAAAAAAGGGTTAGGAACAAAATGGAGAGAACCACCACAATGGAGCAGCTGAGCAGAACACACTAATAGTGAATTTTATGGAGGTGTAATGGTAGGGAAATATGTAGGGGTGGTGGTAGCGGTAGAATTCAATCTCTGAATTCATAGTAACTTTCTACCATGTGCAGCTGACAGAATTTGCCAAGAATATCAGTTTTATACATGGGTTTGACATTTTTATAAATTCCCTTTTAAGCGGATTTGCTTTACTGAGGTGTAAGTGCTAATATGAATTCCATTGCCTTCATGATTTACAGCAGTAAAGCTAATTACAGGTACAGGAATAAACAAATAATGTTTATCAAAAGAGACCATGAGAGTTGATTTCTACATATAAAGAAGATTTTCACTATTTGATTACATATTGTTTATACCTTATGTTCTTGCAGCTATAGTTGTTAACAATTCGCCTTTGCCTTCAGCACTCATAGAAGATATTTTAATTAAAGCCTGTTGATCTGTGACGCAGTCCCACTGCTACTTCTCTGCAAGGTTAAGCACTGATAAGAGAACCAGTATAATTTAGTGTAGCAGAATTCTGACTCCGAGGGTCTGTTTATCAGTAACTTTTAAAATAAGAAATTAACCAAACCACAAACGTTTTGTAATTAGCTGTGTGTTTAAGGAGTGCAATCAACAGTTGTAATTCAGTCGTCTCTTTCATGGCACTGTGGTGACTCAACATGCATGTCAAATAAGGGTATTCTTCATTTCCTGAAAATGGCTTTGATTTGAGTTTGACACCACCAAGCAGTGCAATGTAGTGGCTAAGGAGATGGACGAAAACCTACAAGTCCAAATGTTACATTCTTGGCCATGACTTTTTCAAGCTCACCTTAGCTATGATCAAATTTTACAAAAATGACTCTAAACCCCCTACCCAACACATTGGCCCTGATTTCAATGAAGTGGTGTAAAGTCAAGAAAGTAGAAGTAAGGGGCCTCGTCATGCTGTGCATAATCCCCCACTGTGTATTAATGTGTGAGCAGGCCCCTCTGTAATTTGCTTTACTTTTAAATTGTGACCCGGAGTGGTTGGTATGTCAAAAAGCCAAGAAAACCACTCAGACACAGCCTTTTCCAACCCTAAGCACAATGATGCATTTATGTTGACTGTGTGAAATAACCGAATAGTCTAATTTCACCTCATTTAGGACAGGTGATTTCCTACACAAAAAGCATTGCTCCTAGATTTGTGGCTGCATTTACACTGTAGGGTGATCTGTCCTCTAGTGACAGGGAGAGGGACCTTCAATTCTTTCCAAGCCTTTGATTATGAGAGACTCTAGAGGAATTCATCATGTTTCCCTGGCCAGAAGTAAACCGCTAGTCCAGTTTACCTTTCAACCATTGTATAGATACCTCGGGTCAATAGTGACCTGTGACACCATGTCACACCTTTCATGGGGTCACATGTTACAGTGTCGATTCAGTTAATCAAGTATTCCTCATTCATTTCATCCACAACAATTTACTACCAAAAATAGAGCAAAACAGTTTAGAACTATTTTATTATGATCATTTATTTGCAAAAAATGTCTTTACATGTACATTTTAAGTGCCACATTTATAAACAGCATTCTAAAAAAATGTGTTTTTTGGGGGTTTTCTTTCTATCTATGTATTATTTACAGCTGTGTTTCTATCTTGTTGCATATTATTTACCAGTTTAGAGAGTTAAGAGGCAAGAAAAGAAATGCCACAAAGCTTATCAGCACAGCAAACCCTGGAAACAGTCCTGACATTGTTAGCAGAGTCACAGTAATACAGCGGGCAGACAAACAATGAATAACAGAGTGAGGCAGTGCAGAGTGATGCCATCAGAACATGAATATTCTGGGCAGGGAATTGCAGAGGGGCAGAGCTCAGACAAAAAGAAGGATCTTGAAGGTAACTACATCTTATAGTTACAAAAGTGGGAAAAAAAAACACAAAAGGTGTCACATATGTACAATATCACTAGACCGTAAAACAATTCATCATTGCAGTGTATGCCAGGAGCCATGCTGCATTGATCATAACTGTAATCTGTGACTATTGAGCTGAATAGCAGGCTTTGATTGTGTAATTATATATATAGATACTCAAAATTAAAAGTAATTAAGAATTAAAAATTAGTTTATAAGGAAGAACATTGTACAGGGAAGGGGTCTGAATAAAAGTTTTGACAGTTATGGCTACTATATAGTGTCCTATAGGGGCCGCCAATGAGCTCCAAAGCTCAGTCACACTTGCACAGGCAAGTCCCAGGATCACAATCAACATTTCACTTTAACAAAGTACCTTTCTAATGGTTTCTTTCCCAAATTCTTCTTTTCCAAAAAACAAATCCTTTTATTTATACTCCTTATACTTTTTACGCTGTCTCTTTTAACTCCCAGTGCTCAATTTATTCCCTCCAGGAAGCACTTGCATGTTAGGCAGGATGCTCTGGTCACTCAGGAGTTAAATCCTGGCCACCACAGAACACGACAAGGCAGCCGCATGGGGCCACAAGGGATGCTGCCACCCAGTGTAAGGGGGGAATGATCTGCCCATAGCACGCAGTTTCCCCCTGTCCTGTATTTCTGGCTTCCTGACTGGGGAAGGGACTGCCGATCAGCCCGGTTCAGGTTTCTTCCCCAACCAACATGTCCATCTGCAGAGGCTAGGATGCCAGATCTGGTGCACCTGCTGCTGTAGCATCCCTCTATGTCTACCTCCTGGCACAGAAGGAGAAAATTGCAGCTTCCAAGTATTGAAGCAGGGTCCATCTCTCTCTTTATATTATATTTATAATCTATACTAATAAACGGCAAAGCCCTCACTCACTCACTCACTCACTCACTCACTCACTGACTGACTGACTGACTGACTGACTGACTGACTCATCACTAATTCTCCAACTTCCCGTGTAGGTAGAAGGCTGAAATTTGGCAGGGTCATTCCTTACAGCTTCCTTACAAAAGTTGGGCAGGTTTCATTTCGAAATTCTACGCGTAATGGTCATAACTGGAAGTTGATTTTCTCCATTTACAGTAATGGAGTTGAGCTGGAGGGGCGGAGTTTCGTATGACATAATCACGCCTCTCACGTAATCACGCATTACGTAGAAAGCCAGGAAGAGCTACAAAACGCGCTTTAGAAAACATGCCTTATATAATTAAGAAGGCAGCGAAACAATTAGAAGCGAGCGACTGACATATAAAACCATATTCAGCGGCTCACGTGAACTGACGCAGTGCGCAGACAAAAAGTAACAGTTCCAAAGAGTGCTGAACAAAAACCTAATTACACTGCTACGCTCGAATAGATAAACCACACTCAGTGGCGCGATGGTAAAGCATTCGCCTGTAGCGCCCACGTCCGAGGTTCGATTCCTGAGAGGGGATACACTAAGTATGTACGCGTGCTTCTCGATTTATTTTAACCTCGCATCCCCTTAGTTTGAGACGTATGAAAACGCATGCGGTTAACGCAGAAAGACAGATCACCTATTCACCTATTGAAGCTTCATGAATAATGGATTCTTTATTCGCGATCAATGATTGTTTTGGTAAAGCCATACTCAGTGTATTCATTAGATGAACGGTAAAAAAGTAAGAGCGAGGGGACGGTAACTTACTGAAGCACACAAGCAAAACCACAATAGCACGCGGGCTCGATGTACTGACTTGCGCGATCACATTCCAAAAAATATTTCTTTTCAAGTTCAATTTAGTCCATATGAGTCAAACTCAAAGCCCACGGGCCACATCCGGCCCGGCGTGTAATTATATCCGGCCCGCGAGATCATTTTATATACTGTATTATTG
>JANRMT010062814.1:127596702-127638444 GCA_026402145.1 Polypterus bichir lapradei
ATATATATATATATATATATATATATATATATATATATATATATATATGACAGCAACACTCATCACTCACAACAGTGACAAAACAATTACATTGACAATCATGTTACGTTATTTTCAAAATGTTTCCTTTTCTTTTTCATTGCTTCTTTAACACACTACTTCTCCGCTGCGAAGCGCGGGTATTTTGCTAGTATATATATATAGTAAATGAGTGAACACTTGGTGTCACTGTTGCTCACCTTTTCCCCAACAGCTAAACACACTGGACACAGGTTAAAAGCACAATGAATATTTTACTTCTTTTATATTGCCTCCAAAGCACCACAACCACCACAATAAACACAAAACCAAACGTAACAATTCAATTCTCCTCCACACCTCCCAGCAAGCTCTGTCACGCTCCCTCCCAACTCCGGCTCGCCTGCTGGGTTCCCATCTATCCTTTAAATAGTCTTTGACCTGGGAGTGCTTCTGTTCTTCCAACCACATGACTGGCTGGCACTTCTGGGTCTAATAAAGAACAGGGATTTTCTTCAGCTCAGAAGTACTTTGGGGCTTCAGTTCCCGTGACTACCTTGTACTTCCAGGCTACAATGAAAGTATACGTTCCCAGGTCCTTTGACAGCTCCTCCTGGCAGCACCCATGGCACTGAGCAGGGCTGTGTGTTCGAACTCCATGTCTCATAGTGCCCTGCGGGAATCCGGGGTACCACTACACTCCACGGAAGCTGCCATATAGCATTTTGGGGGAAGCAGTTTCGGCAAGTAGCTGCCTTCCCCTAACCTTCTATTCCAGGGGCATCCTGGCTGGATTGAGCTGCCGGCAGTCCATCACATTGCCCTTTCCTCAGCTGAGCACCGTAGGTCGAAGTGGCCTGCCCCGCGAGGGTTGTCCTTTTCCAGGGGGGGCTGTCTAAAGCAACTGGACCGTGGCTTCACCCTGAAATACAATAGGAGAATTGTGGGGAGTTACCTTTGTTTGCTCTTATCGTCCTCCCTGGTTCTCCATGGACATTTCCTTCACAAATGGCCAGGCTGGTGGCATTCATAGCACAGCCGCCATCCTCCTGAAGTTTGTGCCCTGTGGGTTTAGAAGCAGGTTGGAAATGCCTGCTCCATCCCGTGCACAGCTGAGGGTGGATCACCTCTCCTCACTCAGTGAGAGTGTCCGTCAGTAGCACGAGAGTGTTCCGCTCCCCGTGCTGCACTGTTAGTAGATCCCTGCTTTTCCATCAGGATGCCTTCTTTTATCTGGGGCTTAATCACAGTCTGAGTCTCTCTATGAGTAAAAGAGAGACTCCTTACTGCCTGCACCCCTTTAGATTTACGGATGCCAATTTAGAGCCGAGACAACCCGGAAGTCAGCACTACCCAGCTGCTCTGACTTATCCGCCACTTCTACTGAACACTTGGTCATCACCCCTTTATCATTTGTAGGATGCAAGGTTACTTGACAGCCAATATGAATAAATCGTGCTGCCCCTTCACTCTGCATCCCCCTATTTTGTATGGTACTGGTTTGACCCACCTGTACCATCGAATTCACCATCTGGGAAGGCTCCTGACCAAACTGTCGCAGGTACTCTTCCACCTGTTTCAAAGGCACCTTGGCTGTTGCTCCAAGTTCCTCCACTGTATTCTTAATTGAAGAAATGATCTGGAAAAAACTCTGCATGGGCTGGATTAATCTTTCCAGCTCCCGCACATTAATGTTAGTATATGAATCGGCTGGAGGTGGGCTTGAGCCATCATCAGCTCCACCTCCCAGCCATGAGCCAGTGAGCATGTCCATCTCTGGTGCATGTGCCGTTGGGTTTTGCAAGGGCGGCTGGGAATTGGAGTTCCCGAATGTGGTCAACGACCGACTGCAATCCGCCTGATCCAATTTGTCGGCAGACTCTTCAGTCACGTTCCGGACCTCCTTACCTTTAGAAATGGTGGGCGATGCTTCACGCCCCTTCCCCTTTGGAAAGTTGGAGTCCGTCGTATTATGGGCAAAGATTTCTTAAAATAAGCTAAACAATCATAAATACAAACTTATTGATAAGTCATTACAGTAATCCCCCCACGATCGCGGGGGTTGAGTTCCTGAACCCCACCGCGAAAGGTGAAAATCCACGAAGTAGAAACCATATGTTTGTATTGTTATTTTTATATATTTTAAGCCCTTATAAACTCTTCCACACTGTTAACATTATTAGAGCTCTTTAGACATGAAATAACACGCTTTAGTCAAAAGTTCTTTCTCACAATTAAAAGAATACAAACATATCTTCCTCTTCAAAGGAATGCGTGTCAGGAGCAGAGAATGTCAGAGAGAGAGAGAGAGCGAGAGAAAAGCAAACAATCAAAAAATCAATATGTGCTGTTGGGCTTTTAAGTATGCGCACCGCGATAAAGCGGCGCAAAGAAGGGAGCAATGTGATGGTAGTCTTTCAGCATTTTTTACAGGAGCGTCTGTATCTTCTAGGCAAACAGCCTCTGTGCAAACAGCCCCTCTGCTCACACCCCCTCCGTCAGGCACAGAGAATGTCAGAGAGAGTGAGAGAGACCGAGAAAAGCAAACAATCAAGCACCGAGCGGGAAGCATATCGCATATCATTGAGGAGTTTTATTTAATACGTAATACATGCTATGATTGGGTAGCTTCTAAGCCATCCGCCAATAGCGTCCCTTGTATGAAATCAACTGGGCCAACAAACTGAGGAAGCATTTACCATAAATTAAAAGACCCATTGTCCGCAGAAATCCGCGAACCAGCGAAAAATCCGTGATATATATTTAGATATGCTTACATTTAAAATCCGCGATGGAGTGAAGCCATGAAAGTCGAAGCGCGATATAGCGAGGAATCACTGTATATCTTAAAATAAGGAAAACAAGATTTAATGGCTTGACATAAAATCTTTTCACTTGCTTAGATATTCTTTTTTTGTATTGAAGTCTTCTTGTAATGCATTTTAGCTTACTTTTAGTTAGAGATATTGTCTAAAGGGCTGGATAAGAGAAAAACATGATAAGGAGAAGGCAAAAAAATACCAGACAGAAGTCAGGGAATCGATAAACCTAAACCAAAACCAAAATGTGAAAGCGACAAAACAGAGTGAAGAAACAGGGTGATGACAGCACAATCTGAAGGCCCCATATGTCATTGCTGCAAAATGGTGATGCCCAAACAAGAAAAACCTACACAAAATGGTGGAGATGAACAGGGAACACGCTCACCAGAGCAAGTGTTTCAATCATGTTCTCACTTTATGCCTGATTGGGCCTGGACTGGAATCTATCCTGTCAAGACATGGGGCCTCATGCATAACGGTGTGCGTAGAATTCACACATTAACATGGCGTACAGACAAAAGTGGAAATGTGCTTACGCACAAAAAAATCTAGATGCATAAATCTGTGCGAATGCCAACTTCCACGTTCTTCCACTACATAAATCCCGGTCAGCGTGAAAAGCAACGCACGTGCACGCGCCTGCTGCCCCACCCCAACTCCTCCCAGAATTACGCCTCTTTGAATATGCAAATCAACATAAATAGCCCTTAAGCTCAGCATTCTGTGAAAAGGCAATGGCAAAAGCACAGGGGGAAATAGAAGAATTTCAGCGAATACCAAGTGGAGGCAAGGAAATAGTACTATTTGTTGGTTTAAACAGTGGTATAAACAACAAAAGGAAGTTGATCAAATGACAGAGTGTCAGAGAAACTCAAAAGCTCAAGTTCACAAAGTCGCACAGTGACGAAATAAAAAAGAAGCTGTCAGATATCAAAGTCGCCGTGAAAAGGCGAGTCGTAGCCCACCGTCTCAGTGTCATATGAAAGCTTATTAGGGTACAGAGAAAAAAAAATAGGTACACAGTGGGGAAAAAAGCACGAAATGTCAACTTTAATCTCTAAATTTCCACTTTAATCACGTAGTTTGTCAAGTAAAACATCATAAACTTCATCTTAAAATCATTTAATTAACCAGTTTTTCAAATGATATCATAATTAAAGCAGCACGTTAAATGCTTTGTTTTGTATTTGATCTTCTATGTGCTCTATGTGTGTGAATCACTATGTGCTTCTTAAACGGGCTTTCTCTTCCTCTGACAGGACACAGAATCTATTACATTCATGATATTACAGCTCTCTGAATAATTAAAATACTGAGATGTATACTTGATATAATTTTCATGATGATAGGAGTTAAAGCATGTTATTAAACATGGGAACACGGTGGCACAGTGATTGTTCATGCCTCATGCAAGATGCTTGCTGTGTTGTGCGTGCCTTTTGATGAAATATTTTATTACAGCAGTACTGTCTCTTTCAAACGTACTACCCTCCAATTCCTGTCATCCTTTTCTTTCTCCAAGTAACCAATCACCACACAATCAGCTCTGTAATAGACGGTAAGCCATCTGTAAGCTTAGAACGCAGATTCTTCAAAATATTTAAGGAACATTGAAATATTTTCGTAGTACTTTACATGTTTAATTATTCCATCCATCTATCCTTTCCTTGTCACGCCAGCCCCAGCAAGAATACATTGCGAGGCAGGAACAATCCTCGTTAGCGCTGCGGCACCGTGTCCTCACATGTTTATTATATTATACAGATAAAACTAACTTCATTTAAATAATCTACTGTATATTGCTAATAATTAAACATATTTTGCTGCATTTCATCTTAAAAATGATATCGTCATCATATGTAAATACGCGCTTTATAAAGTGGCTCAGGTTGTGCAATATTATAACTGTATTGAAAGTTTACCGTGAGGTAATTGTACTTATAAGTACAAAGTGTTCTACAAGGAGCACTTGATGGACTAATTGATTGCGTTTATAGTTCTTGGGATGAAACTGTTTCTGAAGCGCGAGGTCCGTACAGGAAAGGCTCTGAAGCGTTTGCCGTATGAGAGGAGTTCAATAGACAGCATGGCTGTGGCAGCGTGTGCTTGATGCTGTATACTGATAATTCTCTTTCCAGTCAGCTGCTGTAGAGCTGTGATTCTCCACTCATATACAGTGATATAAATACTCTGAGTGGTGCAGTGAGAGTAATATAGAAAAAGATGATCCGCTGTGGCAACCCCTAAAAGAAAGAAAAAGAAGAAGGTGCAGTGACAGTAACAAAACTGAAGCAGCTACAGTATAGTATTTAGAATAGTTTGACCATTCCGTGGACCATTATATTGCTACAGGTTAATTACAGTCAGATGCATTAAACTGATAAACAATATGCGGTTAATTTCAGTGAATTTATAAAGCCACGTCAGGGATATGGATCTAAAAAAAAAAGGGAAACCACACTGGAACAGTAGCACTGCTTTGACGCTGGAAGCCACCGGTTTGCAAAACCAAGCGAAGAACTTGTGTACCCCAGGGTTGGAGCTACCGTGAAAATGTGCGTGGCTTTATGCCAAGTTTAGGTTTTATACATTGTGATTTGAACGTGGAAATGTTTGTACGCAACATTTTTGTGTGTACGCACCGTTTATACATGAGGCCCCTGGAATTGAATTAAGTAGGTCTGGCAATGCAATTTTGATGGGTGGATGAATAGAGCAAGTATCTTTAGTTAATATAAAATCATCTAACAAACAGCCACGGAACTACACATTAGCATTAACAATTCTGAAATTAGAGTGGTCTGGTCCTCCAATGCAAAAAAAAGGAGATGAATGCAGCCATACTGGATCTCTCTCTATATATATATAAAATCTAACATCTCTGTCTGTCTGTCCACTTTTCACCAGAGAACTACTTAACGGATTTACAGTTAGGTCCATAAATATTTGGACAGAGACAACCTTTTTTTAATTTTACCATAATGAATTTTATATGAAACAACTCAGATGCAGTAGAAGTGCAGACTTTCAGCTTTAATACAGTGGGTTGAACAAAAAGATTGCATAAAAGTGTGAGGGAACTAAAGCATTTTTTAACACAATCCCTTTATTTCAGGGGCTCAAAAGTAATTGGCCAAATTAAATAACTGGAAATAAAATGTTCATTTCTAATACTTGGTTGAATGACAGGCAATGACAGCCTGAAGTCTTGAACTCGTGGACATCATCAGATGCTGGGTTTCCTCCTTTTTAATGCTCTGCCAGGCCTTTACCTCAGTGGCTTTCAGTTGCTGTTTGTTTGTAGGCCTTTCTGTCCAAAGTTTAGTCTTCAACAAGTGAAATGAATGCTCAATTGGGTTAAGATCAGGTGACTGACTTGGCCATTCAAGAATTTTCCAATTCTTTGCTTTACTAAACTCCTGGGTTGCTTTGGCTGTATGTTTTGGGTCATTGTCCATCTGTATCATGAAACGCCGCCCAATCAATTTGACTGCATTTAGCTGGATTTCAGCAGACAGTATGTCTCTGAACACCTCAGAATTCATTCGGCTGCTTCTGTCCTGTGTTACATCATCAATAAACACTAGTGTCCCAATGCCACTGGCAGCCATACATGCCCAAGCCATCACACTGCCTCCACTGTGTTTTACAGATGATGTGGTATGCTTTGGATAATGAGCTGTTCCACGCCTTCTAAATACTTTTTTTCTTGCCATCATTCTGGTAGAGGTTGATCTTGGTTTCATCTGTCCAAAGAATGTTTTTCCAGAACTGTGCTGGCTTTTTTAGATGTTCTTTAGCAAAGGCCAATCTAGCCTTTCTATTGTTGAGGCTTATGAGTGGCTTGCACCTTGCAGCGCACCCTCTGTATTTACTTTCATGCAGTCTTCTCTTTATGGTAGACTTGGATATCGATACGCCTACCCCCTGGAGAGTGTTGTTCCCTTGGTTGGCTGTTGTGAAGGGGTTTCTCTTCACCATGGAAATGATTCTGCGATCATCCACCACTGTTGTCTTCCGTGGACGTCCAGGTCTTTTTAGTTGCTGAGTTCACCAGGGCTTGCTTTCTTTTTCAGGATGTACCAAACTGTAGATTTAGCCACTCATAATATTGTAGCAATTTCTCAGATGGGTTTTTTCTGTTTTCGCAACTTAATGATGGCTTCTTTCACCTGCATGGAGAGCTCCTTTGACCGCATGTTGTCTGTTCACAGCAAAATCTTCCACATGCAAGCATCACACCTCAAATCAACTCCAGGCCTTTTATCTACTTAATTGATAATGACATAACGACGGACTTGCCCACACCTGCCCATGAAATAGCCTTTGAGTCAATTGTCCAATTACTTTTGAGCCCCAGAAATGAAGGGATTGTGTTAAAAAAATGCTTTAGTTGCCTCACATTTTTATACAATTGTTTTGTTCAACCCACTGAATTAAAGCTGAAAGTCTGCACTTCAACTGCATCTGAATTGTTTCATTTAAAATTCATTGTGGTAATGTACAGAACCAAAATTAGAAAAAAGTTGTCTCTGTCCAAATATTTATGGACCTAACTGTAGATTGGGCTTTTTTCTATAATTTGCTTGAACATTCTTTTTGATTTTGCGACTTCTCTCATCCAGCTAAGTATCATAGTTTGCTTGCAGGAGTGATATATTCATACTAATTTTAGACAGAGGCTGCAGGCTGAGGGGTGGGGAGCCAGACGGGGTCTTCCTCACTCACATGCCAGCCTCTGTTTGAGTTGGCGTACCTTTGCGTGTTGGAGCGGACCTTGCCTCCGCTTAGCAAGCGATACTGTACTGGCTTGTTTATTGATTTTTAATGTTTGTCCTGTTTCACTACTACACGGGTGGAGCCACGGGGGACAGCTAGTATTATATAGAAACAAAACTGGTAACACAATTGACAACGTACAGTATATATTCAATTTTCATGCTAAATTTGACTTGTTTGGTGATTTAAAGACATTTGAGGAATAAAATAAATCAGACTGAACACTATAATAGAAATAGACCTCTATTGATGAGCAAAGCATATTTTATTGCAGGCAGTTATTTGGTGATTTTAAACTGGACCGATACATGAGTGGACCCTGTGATGGACTGTCGTCCACTCTAGGGCTGATTCCAAGCCTTGTTCTCCGTGCTGTCAAGGTGGTCATCACAATCCTGAATTGGATTAAAGGATAGGTTGAAGAACATATATTTTATTATGTAAACTGTGGGGTACTTTGTTTTTATTGAGCTACAATAACTGGAATTGTGCCTGCTGTGTGAGCCTGATTATCACAAGCTTCCTGCCGCTTTGAAAAATATTCCTCACTTTGACTGCCGTTTGTGTTCATCCATATGTCAGTTTTACAGCACAGATATGAAAGGTGGACTAATTAGGTGGTTAACTACTAACATAGTGTCTGACACTTTTATGTTTATTTTTATTAGTCTATGAGGTTTTAGTTAACTCAGGGCCATTTTTACCTTTGCATGGGCTATTGAGTGCCTAAAACCACGAGAGAAAGTGGCTAATGTTTGCAAGCCATTTGGCAAATTTTAATTATGACTGCAAGCTGTTAGCATGCTGATTGTTTTTATTAATGTTCTTTATTTTAAACTAAAGTAAGTTTACATATTCAATTTTCTATTATTTTCATTTGGGTGGAACGGTGCTGCCGCCTCACAGCTTTAAAGTCCCACATTCATTTCTCAGTCCCATCACAGTCTTTATTAAGTTCTCTTTGTGTCCACGTTTTCTGTTTCTCTCCCACCCTAAAGATGTACAGATTAAGATTCTATAGATAGGGACTCACTATCACCGGCCCTAACAAACATATGGGTGTCATTATGACATATGTAAAATGTAATTCTTTTGGTTATATGCCACTTACCAACAAATTTCTTACTTTTACTACAGTTGCTTTAATCTGAGGAGCGACCTCAATAGCCATGATAAATCCTAGGGGCAAGAAAGCAGGGACTGTCCCCACACTTGGCCCCCTCTTATTATTTCAATCACTCTAGAAAAAAGACAAAGTATACAAAATATAATAGCAACACGGTATTTATTAACTTATAACAATACTAAATAGAAGAAAATATCATAGAAAATAAAACAGCAAAGTCTAGATATAACCAGTCTTAGAAAAGCTTACTGAAAATCAAAAATGTCAAGGAGTGGATGTTGTCCTGGGAAGATTTTGATTTATCAATCAATGTTATACATAGGCTAAGTTTTCTAAAGTTCAAATCAGATGGTCTCACGTCTCTTGATCTCTGACATTGCTTCCTATGCCATTGCCGTTCTGTCCTTGTCTTTTTTGGTCCCTTTGACAAAAAGTACACATGTGGGATTCTGAGACTTGTGACATTATATACATTTGATTGGCTATCTTGTCCTTATGAGGAATGACTGATTATAGTGTTTGATCTCCATACTTCCTTTTTCAAGTTGTTAACTACGAGGGACATTCAAAAATTTTCTGCACTTTTTTTAACTCTATTTATTAAGAATTTCAAAAATAAATTACATCACTTTTCTACATTGTCACCTTCGTTTGCGATGCAATTTTCCCAGTGTTGTACCAACTTTTTAATGCGCAATTACTACTCCTCCTGCCTTCACTGTTTCCAACAAAAATATAAAAGTGCGGAAACATTTTGAACATCCTTTGTAATTCTGTAATTTCTAGTCCTACAGCACTCATCCATTCCCAGATTATAAACTAATTTAAACAGGTTCTGTGGCTCTGTGGTACAGTATGTACTTGCCTTCTTTTCCCTCCACTATTAAATTGTAAACTGATTAACAGTGATGCACTAAGGTTATAATTTACTAGTACAATACAGGAAGAATGTTCAAGAATGGTTACTTACAATGCCTGTAATTAAAGACCTGTAAACTCAGTTCATCTCAGTTCATTTTAGCAAATTAACTAAAATGTCATATAATCAGTCTACATTTCAAAAACTGAAGATTTTCCCCTCCACTACACATCCTTGGTTTTCCACCACTTGGAATGCTGTCTGTGGAGAGTTTGCTTCTTGCTGAAGTCATCCTCTGGACCTAAGGATACACCACATTGTGTGTGCATGTGCTGATGTTCTTCTTGCATTTGTCTGCTGTCCCATGAAGACTAGGCTTCAGTTTTATGCCTTTGAGTTCCGCCTTCTTCTTAGAAAGAGTAATGTGATTATTTTGTTAATGGAAATAACTGGTGCAAGAGAGTATGTTTGGAAAATTGGGAGGAAATTAACCTTCAAAGTAATTTTCAGCTAGAGTACATGGCGGTTTGTAGCTTCCCATTTATTTCCCATGTTGTCTTGCATTTTCTCTCACATAACTGAGTCCAGTATTGTGTTTATTGTTGTTGGGCTAGACTCTATCCCCAAGACTCTAATCAAGAAGAATCAAGGAATGAAAAAAAGAGGGATGGGTTTAAAATAGTATTCAGACACTTAAGGATTAAAGCAAAATGTAAAGAACTCCTAAAGGTACATGCACAAATAAACCTTATTTCTCTTGCTCACAAGATCTTTTTGCATGAGCATGGGATCTTTTTGTGTGCACATGAGAAAGGTTTGTGTGTTCACAAGGTATTTTTGCATGCATGCGCATTCATGGGAAAGAAAGAACAGAAATGTATTTGATTTATGGGCACATCCTGTCAATCCCAATAGCCAAGATTGTGATACAGATTCCTACTAAATGAACAATAGAAAATTACAATTTTATAGATCTTTTGAGGTCAGGAAATGTTCCAGTGGAAGATATTGAGCATCTTGATGCCTTTATGGGAATTCTAGTTTAAAGTATAGGTCTATGAATTCCATGTCCATGTGAACTTTACACAATAAAACAGCTACAGCTGCAGAAACAGGGCAGGCTTACCAAAAATATGTGGAGTCCTAAATTACAGAACCCCTAAAGGGATGATGTATTCTGGAAACATTATTGCATGTGTATGCAAAAAGATTTTGTCAAGTTGTGAAACTTTCTTGTGCGCACGAGAAATAACATTTTTTTTTTTTTTGCTCATGTCCCTTTGGGGGTTCCATAAGAAAAGAATGATGCACCATCAAAACAAATCTAGGCAAACTTAAAAATAAAATGACATTTAATAATCAAATAATAAATTAATTAGAGGGTACCAAGCATAGAATGTATAACACAGTTTTCTGGAAGTTGTTTACTTACATTAAACCTTGTGTTCACATAAAACAAAATAAGACACACATGCAATGCAAGAGAAATAAAACTCAACAAATAAGGATGGCTACTGTAGTCATAGTGACTTACATAACTGTATTAAGAAGGAAGCGGAAACATACAGATTAGGTCTAATTATATTTTAGAAGGTTATGTAATGATGAGAATGCAAAAATGTGTATATATTGTCTGCATTATAGTGTAAATGCAGGTTAGCAGAAGTAGGCAGTGCTACTGGCAATAAAAGGAAACCCTTACATGCCAGGGTGCAGAATGCTGTGTAATTGTATATGTAGTCCACGTTTGATTTCCTAAATACAGGAAACTAAATATGTAGCAGTAGTAGTAAACAACACAGTAAAGTTAATCTGCCAAGAGAGCGATACAAAGAGAGATGGTGAATGATGTCACTGAGGTGACAGCAGACAAAACTGACATAGAGGAAGGAAGGAAGGACAGAAGAATTTATTAGTTGTGTATATTCTTGTGTTGATTTGGCTAGTGCTCAATTGGAAAGGTGCTTGTTGACAAATAAAGTCATTTATTTGAGATGTGAGTTGTGCTGGGTGATATTGTGTCTGTGGTTTGGGGCTCACCAGTAATCCCTTGTGGTTACACCTAAATTTTAACAAATTATTTTAAAATCATGTCAAATGCCTCACTACACGAAATGAATAACCAATCTACTGATGTTTTATAAGTGTTAAGAAGGCCAAAAGGAGCCTTTGTTAAAGTCTTGTTACATAAGAGTAAATAAGTAATAGGTACATTTTTGCAGCACCTAATCTAAAGTGTTACCAACTTTATGAGTGTCATCATGACATATGTAAAATGTAACTCTTTTGGTTGGCCACTTACCAACAAATTTCTTCCTTTACAGTACATATTTGCAAAAAAAACTCTGCATTATAGCTATATTTATGTTTTGATTGCTAATGATGTTCACTGAAAAAGAAATATAACATTTCAGATGCAGCACACTGTGGGTGATTAATAGAGGAGCGAGATAAACATCCAAATAGTCCATCTCAATCCACTGTAAAATGCAGTAATTACTTTGTTTACCATGAAGTGAACATCTAAACTTAACATTTCAAAAAAATTACAAAAAAAGACAAAGAGCAACAAGCTGTATAATACTGACAGCATTCTCTAAGCACCTGTCCCTCCATTATCTAAACTTGTTTGGATCAGTTCAGGGTATCAGGTGTCCAGCACTTGTACTATCAGCATTCAGCATAACCTTGGAAGGATCTTCAGTTCATTGCAAGACACACTGAAGGCACACATCCACCCATACTCAAAGTCAAACATGAATGTGTGTGGGATGTAAAAGGAAAACTGAGTACCTGGAGGAGAGAATGGGAGAACGTTCACATTCCTCACAATCAGTGATGAGGCTGGGAATCAATCGGAGTCTCTGGATCTCTGGGACAGCAGCACTAATCACTATTTCATTATGCTGACCTTTTCAAAAACACAATGGAGAGAAATCTCAATTAACAATTTCTATCTTAATAAACCACAACATTGGATTCAATTTTATCTGATTAAGCCAATGTAGCACAGCATATGACTTGTCAAAGGGAATTTTATGGCTCATAAGAATCAAAAAATTCTCACTCCTTGGTAATTAACATTAATTCCCCTCCACAATCCTGTTACATCCCTTATCAAGCAGTATTTAAAGACTCATCAAATTCTTCGACAGGGAAAGCCACCTAAGTGGCTGCTACAAATGTGACCTGTCAATGTGTCACGCCTGATAAAACAAAATGTCCATTTTCACTTACAAATACTGAAGATCTAATGCACAAAAAGAAGTAAAAGTGGCTTGTTCACATTTACTGGCATTCATAAGAAAGTTATACGCAGTGTTTACTTAGTGGGGGATTACAGTTGGTGCTTCAGTGGTCATGCTGGTACCTCACGGGTTCAGGGAGTTGAACTTAGAGCTGGTCACTATTTGTGTGGACCCCATGTGACTGTGTGGTTTTCTCTTCAAGTATTCTGGTTTTCCTCCCACATCATCTCCCAACCTATCCCAAAGACATGATTAGTCTCTCCAAACTGTCCCACTGTAAGGGTGCAATAGTTTAAAACCCTTGGACCCAATATTTTTCAGACAGCTTCCAGCTCCAGGTGACCCTGTACTACATAAATAGGTTATCTAAATGAATGAACGAATGGATGAATTCAGTACACCAGGGTCAAGATACTTGCCCAAGTGTGTTAGTTGTACGGACTGTACTGTCATCTCTATTTTACAGTTTTTCTAGGCCTGTTTCTCTTGGCCCACATTGCCCATGTTTATTTAATTGCTTTACATGAATTTGCTTCCACTTCGTTTTAAGTGAAAGTGTCATCTACAGAAAGCCAGTGTAAATACTATTATTGATTTCTGTTGTTGCACTGAGCAAATGGGCATATGCTTTGAAAAGACACACTCCAAAACCTACTGTATAAACTGGGAAAACAAATGTTACCGAATTATGGGTTGGGGAAAAGTGAGCTTACATATTATTCAAAGTAGAAAAATTAGCAAACACTGATGAGCTGGGTTAGAAATTCAATTAAATGCTCATTCAAATTTCCATCAAGTATTTACAGTAATGGAATCAGGTGACTTCCCAAGATTGACTTAAATGTGATTTATCCTCTGCTAATTGAATTGTTTTAAAAAATACTTTTGATTCTCAATAATATCAAAATTTGTCTGCATTTTGAATAAATAAACTATAGTAGGCTCTGATTGCTGATGACTTCTAACAGAGTAATTCTGACGCTGAGAAGTGTTCATAAATGTGTGTCTCCCACAGACATAATTTGCATGCATGTAGCTAGGATGTGAAAAAAAGGTCACTGTTAAATATAAACTTAAAACTTTAATTTGAATTGCTTTTATTGGTTTAATAAATCACATTATAATGAATGAGAGGCATATCAAACAAGGATAAAATAAGTTGTTGATCTAGACTGTGAGACAGTGTATGGTGTGCTGTTTTATATTTTCATATATCTTTAAAGTTATAAAGTGTATATTAGAAAAGCTTTATTATATTCTACAGGAAATTTCTGCTGTAACCGCTCATTTAATAGATCATTTTAAATTGTTTGCTTTGCTCACCAAAACACCAGCCAGAACCAGTCACAAGATGAACATGAGGTCGGCTAACTCAATATCTTATCTAGCTTAACAGTGTCACTACAAGTTGAGGCCTGCACAGGCCAAAAGAGATGTTTTTCCCTAGCCCCCAATCAATAGTAGTAAACTGATTGGTTAAAGGGGTTCAAGAATATACGTCACATATGATCAGAACCCTCTCAAAGGCACGAGGCATGCACATTGGAAGGGAGTTGGCTCCTAAACTGTGATGCCCTATTAGTCCAAGGTGTATAGTAAGACCAACATAAATATATGGTCCACCAGCATCTCGCTGACCCTCTCCCTCTCTCCTCCCATTGAGTCCACCCAGAGACCATCCCTGATTAAAGACCTCTCAGTAACCTAATATTGAAGGAGCCACCTTGTGCCTAGACATCTTGCAAGTAGACCCGCTACCTATCCAGGTCAATGGGGGTGGGGGTTTGAGGGGGTCACGACCACCTCATTTTTCTTTTGCTTTAAGAAAATTAATTTAAAAATTAAAATCTATATAATGCTATGAGTAAATAAAATTTTGAACTGGTTCCTTTGTATTCTTAATACCTTAGAACTGGAATGCAAAATGAAAAAGTGAACTTGAACAGGCACTCCTCGGGTTATGTATGAGATGGGGACTGTAGGTTTGTATTTAAGTTGAATTTGTATATAAGTCGGAACAGGAACATTATTTTAATAAATGCTATTGTTGACCAGCTGTAACCAAGTGCTCTGCCAATGAATGATGGAGTTTCACCCCTCTCTGACCTTTTTATTATTTCTATTTTATTTTCAATGGTGATGTTTTTTCTCTTCTTTACTATATCACCAGCACTTGCATCAGATTTGTGTTTCAGAGACATTGTTGAAGGGTGATGACAAAATGTTAAGATGAGCTCTTCTGCACAGCACTGTCCACGCTGTCACAGCAGGAAGGCACCCATCAGCACGTCTGATGTACTGACAAGAGACAACTTCCTGCTATGTGCATAACAGTACAAGCAAGTCTGCTATTGAGAATGACTTGGGGAAGCGAGAGGGGGTTCATCCAACCCTCCACCTGCGTCCTTGACCCAATACCAACAAATTATTTCAAAGAAGTATCAGGCATGCTAATTGATAATGTTCTTGACATAGTAAATTCGTCATTAGATACGGGGGTCTTCCCAGACTGTCTTAAGACTGCTGTAGTTAAACCCCTACTTAAGAAGCATAATTTCGACCCCTCGGCTCTTGAAAATTTTAGACCCATCTCTAACCTGCCTTTCTTAAGTAAAGTTCTGGAGAAGGCAGTCATTATGCAGCTAAATGACCACCTCAATAAACATGCTATTCTTGATAAATTTCAGTCGGGTTTTAGAACAAATCACAGCACAGAAACATCATGAGACCCCTTCTGCAACAAAACACATGTTTAATGATAATTCAGTAATCAATTGGTGGGGTAATGCCACGATTCCCCAGGATGATCCAGTTCACAGGATCCTCATTGTTGAGGACCCAAGCAGCTGGACCAGGCCAAGGAGGATGCCCAAGTAACATCTGTTTGTGGCAGATAGATGGTTATTTCTGTAGGATGGGACAGGAGTGTGCGTCTGCCTGGGGGATTGCCAACCGGGATCCTGAGGTGTTTCGTCATGTGTTGGGTGCGCCAACCTGCTGTACCAGTGCATGCTCCCCAACCTGACCTGACCTGACCTGACCAGTGAACAGGAAGCTCAATATGAAGTAGGCACACAAATCCATGGAAACATCAGAAAGGTGAAAAATGGCCTAGGATCATTAATATCAATTCCAGCAAAATAATAACACATTTTTAATAGATTTACTGGTGTTGTGCTGTTGATAGTAAATGAAAATTCTCAAGTCTATGTTTGTATGGAATGGTATGTTGGTAGAACACTGTCATTTACAATTTTTTTACTGTGTCTATAATTACGAATGATGCTGCTGTTGAAACAGAATGGATAATAAGTTGTAAACACAATAGCAAATGCACATTGATAATTTTAAAAATTCAGCATATACATTTTCACTGTCATTATCGACATATGCCTGGAACTTTAGAAATAATTATAATAATAATAATAATTAATAGTTAGGGCTGTTACTAATCCTATAAGTTACACTATATAAACATATACTGCACTTCAGAACTTATCATCTCACCAGGGAAAGCAACATGATGGTCGGACAAGTAAGAATGGATTATTACTACTACTACAGTATACTATTACTACTACTATTGTGCACAATTGTTTTAAAAATTAGCCCACAAAAGTGCGATGTGGGTAATCCAGTATGATTCTCTCACAACAGGTCAGTCCTAAGGTGAAGTACTTTCCAATGAGTTTTGCATCTTTTCATGTGGGTTTACTTGAGGGAGACAGGAGACATAGCGTTTACCTTCAATTGTGTTTATAGGACAAGCATGTTATTAAAGGTGAGTAAATGTCTTGTGCTAGTGGCAGTCCAGTATAAAGGGTGAAAGCAAGGTAGAGGAAAAGATGAAAAGGGTCAACATAAAAAGGAAGGACTGGTTTTCAGATTTAGTGAAAAGGAAGAGGGCCTTCAGTCTGCCTTGGAAATTAGGTTTTCAAACTGGTACAGGAGTACAGGAAGCTAATCAAAGACTTTGTTAAATGGTGCGACTCAAACCACTTACATCTTAACACCAGCAAAACCAAGGAGCTGGTGGTGGATTTTAGGAGGCCCAGGCCCCTCATGGACCCTGTGATCATCAGAGGTGACTGTGTGCAGAGGGTGCAGACCTATAAATATCTGGGAGTGCAGCTGGATGACAAATTGGACTGGACTGCCAATACTGATGCTCTATGTAAGAAAGGTCAGAGCAGACTATACTTTCTGAGAAGGTTGGCATCGTTCAACATCTGCAGTAAGATGCTGCAGATGTTCTACCAGACGGTTGTGGCGAGTGCCCTCTTCTACGCGGTGGTGTGCCGGGGTGGCAGCATAAAGATGAAAGACGCCTCACGCCTGGACAAACTTGTTAAGAAGGCAGGCTCTATTGTAGGAGTAAAGTTGGACAGTTTAACATCTGTGGCAGAGCGACGGGCACTAAGCAAACTCCTGTCAATCATGAATAATCCACTGCATCCACTGAACAGTGTCATCTCCAGGCAGAAGAGTAGCTTCAGTGACAGACTTTTGTCACTGTCCTGCTCCACTGACAGACTGAGGAGATCGTTCCTCCCCCACACTATGCGACTGTTCAATTCCACCCGGGGGAGTAAATGCTAACTTTTTTCATTTTTATTACTATTTAATTTAATATTGTTTCTTTGTATCAGTATACTGCTGCTGGATTATGTGAATTTCCCCTTGGGATTAATAAAGTATCTATCTATCTATCTATCTGGTTTATGGTTGTTTAATATGAAGAGAAAAGGATGCTCAGAAATGTTCTAGTAAACAGAACACTAACAACTAAATAAACATTTCTATTTGTATTTCTGAAGTTAGCAGAATTCAAGCTACAGCATTCAGTACATCCTTGTAGCATCATCTGTGTCTTTCTGTTAAATAGTTAATTGTAAAGGTGTAAGCAGCATAATATAAACAGTGTCAGATAGCACTATTTCTCTTGACAAAGGAGAAAGGAACAATGTGACTGCTGATCAGATTGTCCCAAACTCTTCATTAAAGTTGCTGAAGAAGCAGTGAAGGGTTTGGATAGTTTAAAGGGTGAATTAACATGAAATAGCCTTTCTTGTTTAATCGTAACCTTAATTGTGTGCTTACGTCCTTTTGAATTATGTTTAAATCATAAAATAGGTCACAATCCATCTTTTTGCATGTTGGAAAAATGTACCTATTCATAAAGCAGTCATTGAAACATGTAAGAAAAAAGTAGATGGTTTTGCACCAAACACATTCTTTGCAGCTGTGTCAGCACCTGCCTATTTGTTTGTGTGTGTTGTTTGTTTAAGTGCATGTCTATGTATAGAAGAATGCCATTTCTGTGCTGATGGTCATTTACATTTCTTCTAGTAGAGCCTTTTTTGATTACACTGTATACACAATTCATGCTTCAGTTTCTTCACTGAAACCATAAACTCACCAAGCAGTTAAAACAGAAAGCAGTGAAAACAGAAAGCAGTGCACGACATTCCATTTGCAGCTTGTGTTGCAGCACCTTGCATAACAGACAGCCAGACAGCTTTGGTAACAGCTGGTGTAAAAGGAATGTCTGTATCCACTGATCAGGGCTTCTCTGTGATCTTTGGCTTTCTAAGTCATATAAAATGGAGTCGCATAATAAGATGTTCCAGTTTTTGACTTGTCCGTGGAATTAATATAATAGTCTTTGGAATTATAATAATCTCATTTGTTCTAAATACTTTGAACTTCTTATATCATCTTGCATACATGTAATACACTATTAAATGTCAATTTTGGCTATATGACAGAACATACAGTAAATATTAGCTCCACAGAGAAATGAATAATGGCCAGATGCTAATAGAAAGAATATGTTAATCTGAAAACAGGGAGAGCTTCCATTCCATTCCATTGCTTCCATTCATTGTCATCACCTGGTAATATATTTTGCTATAAAGGAATAAAAACTGGATAAGTTGCCACTTAAGCACAGCTTTACAGGTTTGCAAAAAGGGACATTTAGTGTTACCAACTGAATTGATAAGATGTCATGTGTTCTCGTGGCAGGCTAGCACTTCTGCAATATACTTTATCTACATGGCTCACTAGTGCATGCACTCTTTTCCAAATTTTAATTCACTATCCTACAACCTTTTAATATACTCTCCCTCCCTCTGTATCTAAGATCCAATTTAATGGTAATGTTGTGGCCTTTGGGGGGCGTATCAGCACCTCCAAACTCCTGACACAACAGTCTAAGTTCAATTAAAGTGTTTTAATGGCAAGAATACCTTCTGTACGACATTTTCTTTTCTCTGCTCCACTCTCTCCTTCACAACCAACTCCAACTGTGACTGAGTCTTGACTCTGACTCTGGAGTCAAGAGGAGGGCTTGCTTTTAACTCCAGACTATGGAACACTTCCAGTGCTCAATCTATTACCCCAGGGATCCTTGTGGCATCGAAATTCCACAGATCCTCCGGTGGCCTCCACAGAACCTGGCAGGACTCCCACAACTCCCTTGCTGCCCTGCGGGTGTCCATACTGGGGCCTCCCAGACAGGATGCCGATGGTCTCTCGCTATATGAATTTTATAAAAAAGGTATTTCAATAATCATAAAGTAATGTAATTCCAGCACCAACAATCTTTTGATTTCAGTTAATAAGGACTTTTTCTTTTCATTGTCCCAAAGCTATGGAAATCACCATATAAATAATTACGATTACATTCAGTAAAAAGTATTCAATGCCACTAAATAAATTAAATGACATTACAAAATGGAACATTTAATAAACTTAATATTAAAGAAATACCTACTGTGACATATATTATCCAGATTAATATGTTTGAGTCTCAGAAGGAAATAGTAACTCTAAACGTCAACGACTTAAAAAATGAAAGCAATACTTTGACTACACATATCTTCCACATTGTGTTGTAAGTAGTGACAAGCATAATGGTTTATACAAAATTGAATATGAAAAAGATAAAGAAAAATCTCAAAACTCATTGTGTTTCACAACCACTGAAAGTCACCCCATTACCACATATATTTTCATCTTTGCTGCAACCTTTTTCATTTTGCATATAGGGAAATCTATTCTGGTGCACAGTTTGGAGAAGGATGTGTGGCTAAAGAGCACTTACCTACAAGTACTTCTGTGCTGATAAAAACCATTGGCCTGAATGTGTGGGAGCCAGCCAAAAGGACAGTGGCTTGCATCAGGTTATTGAGTTTGGAAAATTGAGTGCAGATGGTACTACCTCTCACCTGAAATGAGCAGTGTGAAGTGGAAGGTAGGAGATTAGAGCACATGGAACGAGCCATGGAAACAGAAACAGCATTGGAGGGGGGCCAATTCAGAAAAAAGCAGTTTCCTTGTTTTCTATCTCAAACAACTTTAAAAGTGCCTAAAAAACTAATTTCACTGAGTCTGAGACTTCACACTAAATAAATTTCATGCAAAACGATTTCAGGGGCAATTCTGCAAAATTATGAAATATAAAACAAGTTGTTTTGCTTAGCGTTAGTTATAAGATGATTCAGCTTGGAAAGGATAGATTCATCCCATTATCTTTAATCATATTATCTTTAATTATAGTTGATACATTTCTTTACCTCTTTTTTGTGATTCTCTTTTTTTTTCGTTAATGAAGCAAGTGTGTGACGTTAAAGGAATGGAATCTATATATATATAAAAGTCAATGTATATGTGTGTGTATGTGTGTGTGTGTATGTACAATATATATGTTCCAGCATCACTTTCGAATGGCTAGAGTGATTTTCATGAAACTTGGCATACTTGTTTCTCATTGGTAAAAATACTGTAGGGTGAAATCAACCCTAACCCACCCCTTACTGGTTAGGGTGGGGGGTGATCTTGTGGACTTGTATGCATGTTATCATCCAGTTGACACTTGAAACAACCACCAAAGCACGGACTGGAGGTGATTGTCTGCATTCTTTATGTTTGAGCAGCTGTAGCGGCCCACTTCAACAGCCATGGACACTGTGAGAGGGACTTTAAAGTCACAGTGCTTATGGGCAACTTCAGAACACAGCAAGAGAGAAAAGAATGGGAAATCAAACTCATGCTAAAATTTAATACATTACAACATGGCTTGAATAGAGACAAGAGTTTATAGCCAGGTATGAGGACTGTTTGCATCTCTCAGACTGACACAGATAACCTGTCTACAGACCCACATTGTTTTGAAAAACTCATTACAAACCTCAAAGGACTTTATTGGACAGTTATCTTATCTAAAGATCTTGACCATACATTGTTCTTCTCTCTCCTGTTAAATTAATCGTAGCCTGAATGAACCTATTAATTTTTTTACATTTAAGATTTTTCATTTAAATATTTACCATTGTTGTTTCTTGTCCTAGTGTGTGGATATAAACACAGGAAACCTCAGTTTCTGTATTACATCTTGCCTGAAGAAGGGGCCTGAGTTTCCTCGAAAGCTTGCATATTGTAATCTTTTTAGTTAGCCAAGAAAAGGTGTCATTTTGCTTGGCTTTTCTCTACTCTTAAGGTAGCAACTGAATAGAACTTATCAGGATGCTCTGCCTACTCTCTAACTGACCTGTGGCTTATCAAAACTTTGCTTACTTCCGCTTACTCCACCCCACATTACTACTCACTGTTTTAGTCAGAGGTTCTATAAAGATGGCTTAATTTTGATGACAAACAGCAATCCTATTCATGGAGAGAGGAAAACAAAATGCTCAGAGCTAGACTGTGTACCACAGAATCTAAGCATTAAATTCAGCTTGAAAAAATCTTCTTTAGTAGTTTTACTAAACATAATGAATTAATTTATTTTGCTTTCAGCACATATCTCCCCAGGAAGTTAGCAATGCTATTATAGCTACATTTCTATTACAGTTTCTAAAATTCCACTCTACATTTGGAGGAAACTTTTCTAATAACGTATTTTGCAAACAATTAGTTCTATCATGAAAGAACTGTCAGTTTTAAAAAGCACTGGTAAGATAGCACTGCTAAGATGTAGCCAGCATAGTGCATACACTATACAAGCCGGGCCTACAAATATACTATAATGGACCTATTAACTGCATTGACCTTTTACCTTATAAAAAGCATTCATACCTGGATAGCAAGCTCCTTCATTATCATCTGAAATTATGATATATCTTAATATCACTATACCATCTTTTATGCAGTTCTCTATCATTTTAAATTGTATTGTTAATATTTCCACTTACAGGGATACATCAGGTTTGTGCTTGAACAGGATTATTTTTTTGTAAACAAGCACATTACTCAAGTCCTTTTAAATGTGCTAGAATTTAAAATTTTCTTAAGTGTAGCATTTCCACTAGTACCAACATAAAGCTGTTGTGGTTTTCCTGCTGAAAAATATATGACACACCAAATGAGAACCAAACCTCCAAAATGTTCTTCCTACCTGCAGCACCAAACTGAAAATACCCAAAAGGGATCTTGCTTCTCAAATTGAGCCTCAAGCCACTCTAAGGTCTAGTATCCAAATTGGATCTTTACGCAAACACCAAAAAAAAATAGTCCTTACAAATACAGTTCGAAAAGGAGGAGAGAAAACTGTAAAAGCCTCTCTTCTAAAAATTATCCAACAGAAGCCTTTTTGTAATTTTAATTATCCATTTATTGTCCTAACCCGCTTATCTAGGGCAGGGTCATGAAGCAGCTAAAGCCTACCTCAGCCTTCATCAGGCGCAAGGCAGGAGCAACATCTGGACACACACACACATACTGTACTTGGGCCAATTTAATAATCGCTAAACCATGTAACCTGCATGTCTTTGGACTGTGGGAGGAAACTAAAGCACCAGGAGGAAACCCATGCAGACAGAAGGAGAACATGCAGATTTGAACACCCTTGACGTGAACCTCGTTCTCCTTACTACAAGGCAGCAGTGCTACCTCAGCACCCCATAATTTTATTCATAAAATTATTTTCTAAAGCACCCAAACAAAAGGCAAAAATCATGCCTAAAAGAAGTCTAGAGCAATAATCAAAATTCAAAAACAGCCAAAAAAAAGGAAATCAGAATATTTGCAGATGATGTTCACAACAAGACTCTGCTGATCTGGAGAACCAAAACATAGGCTGAGGTCACTCCTCCAGCTGATTTCCCCTGAAACTCTAAGTAAGGCAGATGGGGCACACAACTAAATATGTTAATACAAATATAAACATAATTTATGCACACCAAATAATAAATAAACAAAACAATACTCAAGATTTAACATGCAAAAGGACCAAAAACATAATCACTAATATAATATACTGTATGTGGTAATATTTAAAGAATAAGAAAATGAGAAAAAAAAGGAAACTATACTTAAAGGATGATATTTTTCAAGTCTAAGTTATTTCTTCACAAACATGGTATACATGCATTTGCCACACAAAGTTGTGCTCCAAAGTCCAGCATTTTCTGTCTTACCTGCACTTGCACTTTACATTGAAATTAATGGGGTGCAGGTAAATCCAGAAAAAAAAGCCTTAAATTTTAAACTTACAGAATATTGTATGTTCGTCTTTCCAGCCAAGACAGTATTTATCCACATCTTGCAGCACACATTGTAAAATAACTTATACAGTGATCCCTCACTATATCGCGCTTCTACTTTCCTTCACTCCATCGCGGATTTTAAATGTAAGCATATCTAAATATATATCAAGGATTTTTCGCTGGTTCGCGGATTTCTGCGGATAATGGGTCTTTTAATTTAAAGCACATGCTTCCTCAGTTTGTTTGCCCAGTTGATTTTATACAAGGGACGCTATTGGCGGATGGCTTAGAAGCTACCCAATCAGAGCATGTATTACGTATTAAATAAAACTCCTCAATGATATACGATGTGCTTCCCGAGCGGTGCTTGATTGTTTGCTTTTCTCGGTCTCCCTCACTCTCTCTGACATTCTCTGCGCCTGACGGAGGGGGTGTAAGCAGAGGGGCTGTTTGCACAGACACTGTTTGCCTAGAAGATACGGACGCTACTCTAAAAAATGTTGAAAGACTACCTTCACATTGCTCCCTTCTTTGCGGCTGCTTTATCACAGTGCGCATACTTAAAAGCCCAACAGCACGTGTTGATTTTTTGATTGTTTGCTTTTCTGTCACGCGCTCTCTCTCTGACATTCTCTGCTCCTGACGGCGCTCCTTTGAAGAGAAGATATGTTTGCATTCTTTTAATTGTGAGAAAGAACTGTCATCTCTGTCTTGTCATGGAGCACAGTTTAAACTTTTGACTAAAGGGTGTTATTTCATGTCTAGAGGGCTCTAATAATGTTAACAGTGTGGGAGAGTTTATAAGGGCTTAAAATATATAAAAATAACCATACAAACATATGGTTTTTACTTCGCAGATTTTCACCTATCGTGGGGGGTTCTGGAACGCAACCCCCGCGATCGAGGAGGGATTACTGTACATCTTGATTTTTAAATAAAAACACACCAATATTTTTAGATTCGGCAATGAAAAGCAGCTGTTGGCACTACCTCAGCACTTGTACAATACAATACAATGCAATACAATACAATTTAATTTTGTATAGCCCAAAATCATACAAGAAGTGCCACAATGGGCTTTAACAGGCCCTGCCTCTTGACAACCCCCTAGCCTTGGCTCTCTAAGAAGACAATGAAAAACTCCAATAAAAAACCCTTGTAGGGAACAAATGGAAGAAACCTTGGGAAAGGCAGCACAAAGAGAGACCCCTTTCCAGGAAGGGTGGGCATGCAGTTGGTGTTAAAAAAAGGGGGTAAATACAATACAATACACAGAACAGAACACAAACAATCCTCAATACAGTATAAAAATAAAAATATGGAGCAGAACTTAACAGTAGATGATATTACATAATATGATTTAGATTTGTTTAGAGTCCTGAAGACCTCAGCCATCAAGCTGCCTCCCCCAATTGGTCATTCCACAGCTGAGACAGTGCTGGGTAGTCCTCAGCAATGACTTTTCACCCCACCAGGGCGTGGTTTCTTCTTGTAAGACCAAATCACAGTAAACTCTTCATGTCACATAGCTAGATTTCGTTTGATTTACTTCTGTATTCGAGAACTCACACAGGTGAATATTCTTACCTCAAGAAAAATAGTACCAGGAACATGTGACGAAATGAGTTATTTCCAGATCACTTTTGTTGTCAAAAACATGTGTCAGAAACTTGGAAGGCATTCTTTTACTGAAAGTTATTTTTTGGTGGTGAATCATGGCCCATTACCTCCATTGAACAGTGCTAGTGCTGGGCAAGATATTTTTTAAATTTTATAGAAAATGTTAGGTTTTGGAACAGAATGTTGCATGCCAAATGTATATATATCAAGTTTGTGAAAAAATAACTTTGACTTGAAGTCTGAACCTTAAAGAGCCTAATAACTTGTTGGCTTACCTCCTGGAATATTGAGCCTTTAGAATGTGAGTTGGCAAAAGACCCTTTTCTTGACAGCTCGATTTTTCAGGGACAGCTTTAAGCATAGAGAATATATCAGGTAAGTCGATTTGGGCATTCTATTAAACAACATGAAGTTGTATATTTTAATACACTTTTGTTGATCATTGTGCTAGAGAGTAGCAATGTGTTACAGGTTAGTTTAGTAATTTTAATCCTGTAACTGAGCAGGAAGTCTTAACTTTAATTTCTAAAATGAAAACCACTACTTGTTCCCTAGATCCAGTGCCAACAAAACTAGTAAAACGTGCAATGGATGTTCTTGCAGCGCCTATTCTAAACATTATCAATAGTTCATTATTGCATGGCACAGTACCTGATGCACTAAAAGTGTCAGTCATTAAAGCATTACTTAAGAAGCCAGACCTAGACCCACACATACTAAATAATTATAGGCCTATTTCAAATTTACCCTTTCTCCTTAAAATACTAGAAAAAGTAGTCACCAGTCAGCTTCAGTCACATCTTACGCATTACAATTTATTTGGGAAATTCCAGTCTGGTTTCCGCATTGTTCATAGTACAGAAACAGCACTAACGCGGGTTGTAAACAACATTCTGATATCCTCTGATGAAGGAAACTCCACTGTAATTATGTTGTTAGACTTAAGCGCAGCGTTTGACACCATTGACCATTCTATTTTACAGGCACTGTGCTCACTTGGTTTAGTTGTTATTTATCAAATCGATTCTTATATGTACAGAAATGTGCTGACAGTACTCCATCATTATACACAGAAGTAAGATATGGTATCCCACAGGGCTCAGTACTGGGACCTTTACTGTTTTCACTTCACATGCTTCCACTGGGATCTCTCATTAGGAAACATAATGTTAATTTTCACTCGTATGCAGATGACACCCAGTTATACCTTTCATTTAGATCAAATGAAGTTTCTCCAATATTGTCTTTAATTAGTTGTGTTAGTGAATTAAAGGAGTGGATGGATGAGAACTACTTTAAACACCGATAAAACAGAGATGTTAATTGTTGGAGGGAATGACGCTGATCACAACAATATTTTGTCATCCTTTAACCCAGTTGGACTCACCTTTAATTTTACTGAATCAGCCCGCAATCTAGGAGTTGTCTTTGACTCTAGCATGTCATTTAAAGCACATATTACAGTTAAGTTGTCCAAATCATGTTTCTTCCATCTTAAAAATGTTGGGAAATTAAGGTGCTTTCTAAATAAACAGGATTCTGAGAAATTAATTCATGCATTTATTTGTAGTAGGATTGACTACTGCAACGTGGTGTTTACTGGATGTTCAAACTGTTCTTTATACAGCCTCCAGTTAATCCAAAATGCTGCTGCAAGAATTATTACAAGAACAAGAAAATACAAACACATAGCTCCGTGGCTCCCGGTTAAGTTTAGGGCAGATTTCAAAATCCTCCTTTTGACATATAAAGCCTTAAATGGCCAAGGTCCGGCTTACTTATTTGAACTTATCATGACTTACAAACCAGAGCGCACATTAAGATCTCAAGATGCCGGTCTGCTTATGATTCCAAGGATTAATAAAATAACAGTGAGAGGTTGAGTTTTTAGTTACAGGGCCCCTAACCATGAAATGGTCTGCCTGCTACTATAAGAGATAGCCCTTCGGTCTCAGCTTTGAAATCTCAGCTGAAGACTCACTACTTCAGTTTAGCATATCCTGACTAGAGCTGCTGATTAACTGTACAGACTGCATCTCTGCTGTTAAGTCACTGGCACTAAAACATAAGTAACATGATAGTTATAATTTGTTACTAACCCTCACCTATTCTGTTTCTCTTTTCGGTACTCAAATGTGGCACTTGGTGCCATGGCCCACCTGCCAAGTTGTTTTGCCTGCCTAAGATAAAGTCATTCCTGATGGAGGATCGCAGGAATCGTGGGGTAGAGGGGTCCTTTCATCGGATTTGCTGGCCCAGCACCGTTTCAGTGGAATGGCCAAATGGGGGAGGCAGCTTGATGGCCGAAGTCTCCAGGATTCTAAACAAATCCAAATCATATTATGTGATATCATCTACTGTTAAATTCTGCTCCGTGCTTGTAAAACTTTTATTTTTTTACTGTATTGAGGATTTGTTCTTTTCTGTGTATTGTATTGTATTGACCCCCTTCTTTTTGACACCCACTGCATGCCCAGCCTACCTGGAAAGGGGTCTCTTTTTGAACTGCCTTTCCCAAGGTTTCTTCCATTTTTTCCCTACAAGGGTTTTTTGGGAGGTTTTCCTTGTCTTCTTAGAGAGTCAAGGCTAGGGGGCTGTCAAAAGGCAGGGCCTGTTAAAGCCCATTGCAGCACTTCTTGTGTGATTTTGGGCTATACAAAAATAAATTGTATTGTATTGTAATTGTATAAGGATGCATCAGAAACAATCCAAACAGAAAGCATTCAGCCCCAGTCTAACAAAGGGTGCAATATAAACATACAACTCAACCTAAAATGATTTTTTCTATATAATAAAACACAACATAGAATGACCAAAAATTAAGTGTGGGCCAGGCAGGTTTTGTTTAGAATTATTTTAATGAGTTCTTGCTAAGTTCTGAAAAACGTGAAAAATACCAAATGTATTCTTTAAGTCATAGTCGAGCCCTTGGCTAAATTATGAACAATGCTAATATAGTCTCTTCTTTTATTTTCACTATGTTTTTGCCAAAAGTTCTTGAAACCATGTGTGAAAATTTGTAACTGATTTAAGTCATATTTTTCTAATCCAATACATTCTAATTCTACATTTTCTTTATCAGAAATAGTGCAAGCACTAACTGATTGCAATTTGGAAATGTCCATTTGTAACATGTAAATTTGGGTCTGTATCGAAGGAGTGACACTTCAAAGGAGTGACATAAATACCGTATTAAAGGAGTGACATTTTATTGGAGTGACATAACATGTCACCTACCACACACACAACTGAAAGTACGTTCGCCATAAAAATCGTTGTCGCCTCACCTACCACTTGGATGGTTGGTTGGATGGTTGTCACTCCTTTGAAATTTATATCTTAGGTTTCACTCCCTCGTTATATCACTCCTATGACATGTCACTCCTTTGAATAGGGCCGGTAAATTCTCATGTAAATATCAAGGAAACTGAAAGAAAATGGAGCAGTGTGCTTAGGAGAAAAAAAAAAAAAACAAGCACTATAAAAACAATAAAATGAAGAACTATGACTGTAATAATTTCCTCCATATCTACTGCTGTAGGTAAGCATGTAAATATCTGTCATTTGCATTTTTTGCAATACATCTGAATGAAACCCATTCTTAGCTTTTTTTTGCTTATATTTGCATGTACTGTTAGTGGAAAAGCTGCAGTGGTGCAGAAAATGCTAATTGTTGCTTTTGTTAATAAATAGACAACCTCAAATCTGTCAACATTAATTCAGCGTGAAGTTGGTCAATAGTGACTGATGTTGGCAGAAAAGATGTACAGACTTTGGAAAAGCTGTTGCTGTCTTCTTAGAACTTTCATTTAAGTGCATTCTGCTAGCAGATCAAGATGTGATACCTTACATAATGCTGGTTATTATTATAGTATTGTAGCAGCCGATTAGGTAGGTGGGGTGGGTCAGGGAACAGAACTGAGAATTGTGAGGCGTGCAAGCTAAGGAAGAGCTCTTCAGAGAACCTTTGGGAAGGTGAAGGAAGGTGGGCAGAGTGTGGGTGCAGCAGCAGCAGATAATAGGAGCAGGCAAGGATGATTTTCTCCTTCTGAACGAGTGAGGTGCAAAGGAGAGCTAGACTGGTGAAGGCATTTATGAGCTGTTTCCTTTGGCCAAAAACCACAAGAACGTTTTGGTTATATCTGAAGTGCTGTTTTGTTGATTTGAAATAAATCCCCAGTTCAAATTTCCTCAAGTTGGTGTGATTTTCATTACTGCCGTTGTGTGCGTCATTACAGTATTCTCTTGTCATATCTCCCAGTGGTATTGTCACAAATAATACCATGTTTTGTTTTTTTTGTAAGACTGAAACATCCTTGTTTTTTATTGTTATTTTGTTATATTGTTAAGTCAATGATTAGCATAAGCACATAATTCAATTCCCAGAATAAGTTACATACAGAAGATACCTTTTTGTTTGGATTTGCATGAATAGAACCTGTGCAACTGCTCTCATCTCACAGCATTTGTAAACTCCTTCTGTATTTTGAGTATAGCACAGAAAAAGAATTTTTCTCACTGCCTCTGTCTACCCAACATTGTTAACATTGGGTGGATTTGTGTCTGGGAATGCCATCATGTCTGTATGTTTCAGTCATAAGTAAATGTCATACATGTTAGATGTATCAAAATGGAACTGACATCTACCAACTGCTTTTGAACTGCAAACAGAACAAGACTTCAAAGGTTAACCACTCAAGAGTTGCTCTACTCACCAGCTGTTAAGTTAGCACAGAGTCTGGCATTTTATGAATTTTAGTAGTCAGTTGTGTTTCATTTCTTATACCAGCAACAAAATATTTTGAATTGGCACATGAAAAATAAGAGGAAAAGCTTGTACTTGAGGCCCATTGTACAGTCTGCTTTGTTTCACTACCAGGCAATTAGCTGTCTTGAGTATTTGTTTAACATTGTCTCAGCCATGCTCTGGTCATTTTGATGGCTAACATTGCTACTTACTTTAAAATACACCTTCAGTCTTCCCGGGTGATGCATTTTTGGTGCTTATCAGTAAAACCTGCTATAAAATGAGACAAATGGGAGGGCCCAGACACAACAATGGCTATATCACCTCTGTTTGGGAGGATGTACCAGTAACTACACTGTTTCCTGTGCTTCATTCCATTTGCATAAATAAATTAAAATACAACACTAATCTTGAAATAACACTAGCTGCTCCTGAAAAAATAGCCATCTTATTTTTTGTAATCCCTAACTGAAAACTATAAATGCCACACTTAACACTTAAACTAATAAGGTACTTGGAAGACTTTCCGAATCCATGATGTAGTATGCTAGTCCTAGATGGTGTTCTCCAGGGATTAAAACTCCAAAGCTACCAGCTTTCTGCCTGACACAAAAAAACAAATTACTTTATTTGCTAATTCCAATGACGTAGTTAAACACATTCACAATTTCAGGATTTTAATCAGATGTCAGTGTAGTGCAGTGATTAGGTCTTCTGTCTTATAGCTCCAAAAACCATCTTTGGAATCATGTATGATCACACACTCTTAAAGATAAAGGTTCTTTGATGGCACTTTATGGTTCTTTACTGAGAAGGGTTCTTTTCATATGAAGTTGGTTATTTCTGCTATAAAAAATATCTTTAATGTACGGTAGGCTACCTAGCAGACTAAGAAAACCTGGATTTAGCCTGTGTAATTTTATGCATGCAGCAAGAGTCCTTTTAAACTCATGAACCATTGGTATTTCACAAATCTGTTACAATCTATTCATGCTTATTTACTGTATGGTGCCTGTTATGGATCGAAATAAAGGTTATTTCTGGAACCTTCATGTGGATGGCAACCAAAAATGGTTCGTCTATGCTCTATTGCTCTGAAGAACCACTTTGGCACCTTTATTTTTAAAAGTGTAGTCTGTTAGAAATTATCATATCCTCCCACATCTGTGTAGTTTTCCAACCCTTCAAGACATTCATGTTAGTCTACTTGGAAACTTTAAATTGATGCCATGTTGGTGGATGATGAATTTTCATTTCATTTGTGCAGCAACACACTGAGACAAAGGACATTCTTCCATAACTCAATTTGTTAGTTTAAATGTGAGGCATCAGCACTAGCCGACCCCACCATCACCAATATTACCACATTCTTCCAATTAAAAAATTTAAATCCTATATCAAAAAAAAAAAAAAATGCCTGCTGCTGCTTCCTGAATACATGTAACTGGCATACTAAGGCTAATGGTTGACTCTGCTGTTGATGACGCCAAATTCCAGCAGGTATACCCCAGTTGTACCAGAATTAGACATCCAGCACAGAATAACACTGATCACAAATTGTTAGCCTAAATATTTGGCTTAGGGGTTAAATGATTACCTTCATAAACATGTACAGTACACCCATCAAATTGTATTTATTCTGTCATGCTTAGCCTAAAGAAATGTACAAAGACAAGTGTAAGCATACTTACCCTGCAGTTCAAATTCTACAGCAGCCATCTTAGTGGTTAAACATCCAAAAGCATTAGCTTACCTATATAGGTTTGTATTGTTCTCATGTGCTTAGACACACATGGGAATTAAGTAGGAATTAAAATGTGATCTTAACTTCCTTCCATAGTAGTGTTAAACTGAATAAATAGTTTATGGATGGAGCACAGACAACTGGCATCCACAGTTTCCCTTCTTAATGGTAATGGCCTTTTCATAGGGTGGATGCTTGTGTCTCCTTCCTCTTTTATACTATGGAGTTCACTTGTTAGGGATCTTCCCTCTGAAGAAATGGCAATGTGCACATTCCTCAAGCTACCCTTATACATACATTTCTCTTCTAATTTCTAATTTTTCAGTTTGAAACTGAGAACCATTCTTAAATACATCAGATTAACCCATCACTTTCATATCCCTTGTAGCTTTCTATGTTTTTAACACTGAAATTGTCTCATTGCTGGTTTAATTTCTTACAAGACCTTGTCCAGCATCATCAGGATGTGGCAGAGCTTCTATTTTAACCTACAGCTGCATTTTCCGGGAATACCATTTTTAAAATAGGAAATTTTCACCAACGATCCTGATCATCACTGCATACAGTTTCATGGAAAGTTTTCATGGAAAAATAATCTCCATGGATTATTTTTATAAATGATAGATAATGAATTTGACTCCTTGTTCAATATGCCATCTGTCTGGTTGTGTCCACCAATTCTAGCCATCTCAAAAATAGCAACACTTAATTATAAAAAATGAGTTTCCTTTCTCTTCAACTTCTTTTTTTTATTAGATGACATTCACAAAATATAGAATATCCATCAGCACATTTTCTGAATATATTTGATCCAGTGCAGGACTGAGAGGGGCCTAAGATTACCATAACAGCACAGTTCTGGTACAAGTCCTGGATGGAACATCAAGCCATAACAGGTCCATCTCCCCACCCTCACCCTTTGTCAAACACTGTGGGCTCATTTACTGTAAATTTGCCAATTAACATGAATGTGTGTCTTTAGGCTGAGGAAGGAAACTGCTGTGCTCAGAGGAAATTCATCTGACCACTGGGAGAACATGCAAACTTTATACTTTATACAGAAGACATTCTAGCTAGGAACTGAATCAGGGTTCCAGTAGTTTGAGACAGTAATCCTAATTTTTATTAGTGAAAATGTACATATCTTATGTGAAATGATACTTTTATGGATATTTATACATACAAGAAACACATTTAAGGTACAATTAACATAATTAGAATTTCTTTCTCGATCTTCCCAGAAAATTTGGTTACCTCTGCTCTCACTGTCTCTGTTTTTGTGTTTGATAAAAGGAAGGCAAAGAAGGAACAGTTAGACAGTAGGCATCTATGGAATCTGAAGACTGTTGATTCAGTAAAAAACTAGATGTATCAAAATAATTTTAATTAGACCACTAAATTAGACTGAATTAAACAGGTAATTTGATGACTAAAATGTTTTTATAAAAAATACATATCAGCCTCAGCACTTAAAAAATGTTTACATGTTATTTAAGGTTTAGTGACATACGAGTTTAGGATACATTACCATTGTTTTCATATATTGTTAACAACTGGAGCATTTGCACATTAAATGACTTGCTCAGAATCAAAAAGTGAGCTGAAAATGGCCACTGGACCTACAAACTTCCTGTGTAAAGTCACTATGTTACTTTCTGCCATTACATTAAATTACATATAAGGTGTGATCAAGCAAGGGGATACATAAGTCCAAAATAAATGTTGGAGAACCAGACTGGGTCATCCCATTTAATAATGGTGCTGGCAAAGCAAATCAAATGAGCAAAAAATGGCAGAAACAAGAACATAAAAACATTTTTAGGTTGTATAGCCTCTACACAAATGATATGGTAGCTCTTAAAAGCGGTCAAGGTATAGGTAGGGACTCTGTCCAGAGGTCTGCTCTTTCCCAAATAAGATGCCACCTTTTGGGAGCATCTCAATCTTACAGTCCTTGGACCGGAAGGGCATAGTCAGTTGCCCTCACTGGAGTGGGTAGACATAGAGACAATACCATCTCTAGTTGGTCACACGTGTGACAAAGGTTGTATAGATATTTTTATTACTGGATATGACCTGCTACTTTGCATTACATTCATGAATCAATGTATTCATTTTCAGAGGAAATTTATTATTATTATGGATGTTAGTAAATTTCATGTAGTTAGAATGATTATGTATTGATACAATCCAGTACACCAAGCAACAAATATGTAATGAGAGGAAGGCCTTGCAGTGCTAAAAGATTAAATTAATGTTTATGTGAGAATGTACACTTTAAAATCACTTTGATAAGTACTCATCAGTGGGTAAGAAGAATATTTTCGAGTTTCTATACTACTATGGAACCCAGTATGGGTCTAAATCCAATGCCAGACATGTTGGCTACAAGAATGCTTGACACAAGAGGAAACATTGGTCCACTAAAAATTCTCCGATCCAACTATTACTAGATTATGTAAAATGTACATAGAAGACACATTGATTGATTTACTTTGTTATGGAGTTCGCTGGTCATCATGTATAAAATTGTGCCTTTAGAGACAAGTGACTGATGTGTTCTGTAATTCTTTTCTTTTATCTTTAAATCACACCAGTTTTTCTTGACTGCAAAGTTGACTTCTTAAAACAAGTGACATTTGTTTTAACAGTGCAGTAAGCTCATTTCTAGGATTTCATTTTATTACTGTCTGACACTCCTTGTTAATGCTGCTAAAGATAATATTTTTAGTTTTTTACACAACAGCACTACTGGCACATTCATTTCTACCTCTGTGATTTTTTTTTCTTGTTTTCGTTATTGTTGTCATCTGAGAAGAATTCCCTAACTGCAAAGTACATTGGTTTAGAGCTCCATCATTGACAAACTTTGAGATTTATTGATACACAATAAACTCACAATCATGTTTATTTACCTTCAACTTTAGTGAACCTGACATTGGTTTCTCATATGTAGACCTTTCTGGAGTAAACATGCACCCATACCTATGGTTATTTCATAAATGGAACCCATTTGGATTAGAACATGTCATATGGAGTGGACTGATGTCATAGGATCAAAAGGAAAGTTTTGTCCTTAAACAGAAATTGCCTTATGCTACATTACAGCCCTAGTGTGATATGTGTACATATTGATGTGTAATAGCTTTGCATGTTTTATGCTGTCAAATGAAATGCCAAATAAAAGTGATTTTCTCAAGTTACAGGTGGCATTATATTATTTTGTTACAACGGAAAGGAGTGAACCTGTACAAGAGTGGTGCCATATGATCAGACTGCATGATAGATGAATGATGGCAGCTATCTTGAGTTCAGTGGTAGTTGTAGTAGTGATAAGAATCCCGATATTTACTCTGCTATGTCATGTTCATCATTTGACTAACCTGGATGGACTACTAGATTAACTGAAGGTGGTACAATACTGAGTGTTTAACCAGTGGGGACTGATGGTTTTTTAAACAGGTGGATCAAAGATATACTTTTCTGTTATTTTACACTTTTAACAACATCTAACATAACTGCAATGAAAAATGCACAGAGCAAACTCCATAAATGATACTGTTTAAATACACAGAATACAAACAACAGAAATAAGTATATACATTAGGTACTTCAAGTCCTTTAATGGAAATTTTCTCTGCCAGAGATTTTCTACTAAATGGCTGCTGCTGCACGAAATAACAACATTTGGAAGGATGTATGTAATACTTTGCACCAGCCATCTTTAGTTCTCACACTCAACTCAATTGTAACAGTGATTTATTTATTGTATTTAGGGACACCAGGGACACACCTAGCCTTGAATCAGCTCAAACACTCACACAGAGAGACAAGTTTAAAAAAAAAAAAAGAGACATTGGAGAAATTCAATGATAACGAATATATTAAACAAGAAATCAAGGTACAAAACAATTAACAAACAATGCACATTACACAAATTACACTGACGGTGATAATTATTTAACTAACACAGAAACTAGCAAAACTACAGACCACCAAAAGGTCATGAGAAAAAAAAAAAAAAAAACTTACTTCTCGTACTCATGAAATATTTTCTTTGTGCACATGAGAAACATTTTCATGATCATGAGATATTTTTGCATGTGTGTGCGGGAAAGAAAGAAAAGAAATTAATATGATTTATAGCCATATTCTATTAATTCTGTACAGAGCCCAGGTCTATGTTTTGGTCTACAAATGCCTGGCTCCTACCTTGTGGCTCCTGGTGTCCCTGCAGCCCTAAACATACTGCTGGTGTAAATGTAGATACACATACTGCTCACCGGCAAGCAACTTTTGCAGATTTTCCCAGGATATCTTTCCTTTGGCTTAACACTCTCCGGAACAACACTGATCCTACTCTGTAGAGCCGCTCCCCAATGCCCCAAGCAGTATTCACAATACTGGGTACAGCCATGCAGAATTCAGCCAAGTCCTGATATTTTACTTTGCAATTAATAGAAATACTATTCAGAATCTGTTTGCACAAGGGATACTCCATCTCCATTGTAGTTTATAGCAAAATACCAACACAAAGGGTTTTTATATTCATTTAACATACAATTGGTTACAAGTTGGTTACAATTTACAACATTAAAATCTGCAATTAACCAACGTGTGCCCAATTCAGGCACCATTTGCTAGAATAGCCATAAGATATGACTCCCCCCTTCTAAAATTGGATTAAACACATTAACTTCATGATGGGTAAATAAATAAATCAGTATCACAATTAAGCTATCCAGCCACTATGGATCACACTATCCCTCATGGCCACCAGATTCAAAACATAAAACACACCTTCATAGGCACCCAGTGCTAATTATTATTACAAGTGTATGATCAGATGTTCTCACTAAATATCTGCCCTGCTTTTCAAGTATAATGTACTTGGGCAACCATTGCTACTCCAAATTATATGATCCTTGAAGAAGCAACTGAATTAGTCATATCAGCAGATTCGGCCAGGGTCGTTTTAACAGCATCATAGGCCCCCAGGAAAAGTAGTGTACTGGAGCCCCTGTTTTGATAGCAGAACAGAAGTATACATAGGCATCTGAAAAATAGTGGAACCCTGGCCATTGCCCATTGTGCCCATAACTTAAGACGGCCATGGATTCAGCTTGTTCTTGCGACCATTGCAGTTCATAATTTTGTCTTCCATTACATGATATTCTAACCCCTCATCTCACTAACAAATCCCAGTTTATCTACAACTGGTTCTATTGTCCCTTCAGCATGCTAAACATTCATGCCTTCTAGTCTATAACCAGCATTTGAATGCTTTCTCTTGAGTGTCAGCAAGACTAGATGACATGGTTTTGTGCTTTCCACTACTGGCGCTTTAAGACTGTAAGACTCTCCCAAGTACTCTGTTCCAGTCTGTGGCTAAATGACTAGATAGACAACAAAGAACTTCCATCATCTACCAGAGGGTAGCCTACTGAAGCTTTTACATATCTTATTATCCAGGCAGAAGAGCATTAAGTCCTAACCAGCAGCACTGCTCTGGACAGGTTGACCGAACCGTCTCTTCAAGCAAACTAAAATTTACTCAGGTGCCACTATAAACTATGGTTTGTATTTACTGAAAGTTTTTAGCCTAGAAATGTTTAAAATACAAAGTGAAATGTTACCCCTTCATAATATCTTGTTGAGTGGTTGCATAGTTTCTGCCTTATTTTGCATTGTCAATTCCTGCAATATTTTGGGTGAATATAGTGGTAGTACATGTGTCATGCACATCCACTGTAGTTGAAACACTGTCTAAAATATGTAATCATAAGGATTGTTTGGCTATTTTGACATGCCCTGAAATAATATGGCCTTTTCAGATAAGTGTTTGCTGGTAGCAAACACTACTTGCAGTAGCAGACCGGACCGACTTGCCATACCCTGAAACACAGCCCTGGAAGAATAAAGAGAGTCTAATAATTGTTTATGCTCTTTTCAAATGTGAGCACCATGATAGTCTTCACAACAACAATTAAAATCCCCTTATGAGACATGATGTTGCACTTAGGCTATAAACATCCATCCATTCATCCATTATCCAACCCGCTATATCCTAACTACAGGGTTACGGGGGTCTGCTGAAGCCAATCCCAGCCAACACAGGGCGCAAGGCAGGAAACAAACCCTGGGCAGGGCATGCACACACAAGCACACACACCAAGCACAAACTAGGGACAATTTAGAATCGCCAGTGCACCTAACCTGCATGTATTTGGACTGTGGGAGGAAACCGGAGTACCCGGAGGAAACCCACACAGACACGGGGAGAACATACAAACTCCACGCAGGGAGGACCCGGGAAGCGAACCCAGGTCTCCTAACTGCGAGGCAGCAGCGCTACCCACTGTGTCACCGTGCCACCCGGCTATAAACATGTGGCACTAAATGTTTTTAAACTTCAGATTTACCTGCCCAAGTTTGTTCTGCACTTAAACCAAAACTGCACAAATATATTTCAGAATATAGTCATGTTATTAAGGTAACTGCGGCAAATGACCTTTCTCCAGATCAGTTCCTTGTGTGACTGAAAAATGCTTGGTTGGTTGCAAAGTCCATTTGAAAGAAGAGTACTGTACATCAAAAAATACACTGCTGGATGTCTTTTACTTGTATTCAGGATCAACTGCTGCTTTCCAGGATATGTTATTGAGGTCTAAATTTAAAAATCACCTAACTATTTGCAGTGCATTTGGAGTATTAAGCAGTTCCAGCGAAGGACAACAAGGATATTTAAAGACTGCTACATTTGATGGTGGATTTGTCTAAAGAGAACCCAAGTCCATCTATTTTCTTGCTGGTGTTCTAAAAGTTTATGTCTTGAAAATACAACTGGAGCACATCTGGATGAAGGGAACAGAACCTGGATTGATTAGATGAATAACCAAGTCAGTTTGATTAAAACATGTGAAATTAATTCAGTAGCACATCATGTTGTTGTGAAATCCAGTCTCACACTAAAACTCAAAAATAGGGTTAATTTCAAAAAGTAGCCCTTTAAAATCCAATAAGGCCTAATAACATAAAGGAGGCCTGACCCCTCAAACTCCTATTCAATCTTGCAACCAGCAATCATCTCTAAAAAATACAAAGTTGCAGCGTCTCAAGTCTTACACAGGCCAACAATGTCTCAGAAGTGGCAATAAGGGTATTGAAGCCTCAAACAACAACAACAACAACAACATTTATTTATATAGCACATTTTCATACAAATAATGTAGCTCAAAGTGCTTTACATGATGAAGAAAGAGAAAAAAGACAAAGTAAGAATTAAAATTAGAGAACACTAATTAACATAGAATAAAAGTAAGTTCCAATGGCCAGGGAGGACAGAAAAAAACAAAAACAACTCCAGATGGCTGGAGAAAAAAATAAAATCTGCAGGGGTTCCAGAACATGAGACCGCCCAGCCCCCTCTAGGCATTCTACCTAACATAAATGATCCGTCCTTATTGTATTTAGGGTTCTCATGGAAGGACTTGATGATGACAGTCACGTGGACTTCTGGCCTTTAACCCATCAATGTAGGGACATCATGGTGCTTTGATTAGGTGGTGGTGGCACAGGTCGCCACCACAGAAAAACAGAAAAAAGAGTAGGGGTTAGTACGGATTTTGGGGCCACAATGAATAGTAATGATAATTAATTGAATATGCAGAACATCAGGATTAAATTAAAATGAAGTTATGAGAAAGCCATGTTAAAGTAATGTGTTTTTAGCAGTTTTTTTAAAGTGCTCCACTGTATCAGCCTGGTGAATTCCTATTGGCAGGCTATTCCAGATTTTAGGTGCATAACAGCAAAAGGCCGCCTCACCACTTCTTTTAAGTTTAGCTCTTGGAATTCTAAGCAGACACTCATTTAAAGATCTAAGGTTACGATCTGGAATATAAGATATCAGACACTCCGATATATAAGATGGAGCGAGATTATTTAAGGCTTTGTAAACCAAAAGCAGTATTTTAAAGTCAATTCTGAATGACAAAAACAATCCAGCAAGTAGGCCAGGACCTTCACCAGCCAACCAGCTAGCCAATTCCCAACTACTATAAGCTGGCTTTCCTACAAATCATAAAACTAATTTAAAAAGATTCAAATTGTACTTTAATGTTCAAAGATATGAAATATTCCTAACCAGAGGGATAAACCGTGACAACTTTGGAGGTAAGAGACAAATTGAAATGTAGAATCTTTATAAATCCAAATGTTTATTCACAAAATTTGAAAATATAACAAAAGTGCTAAAAGTCAGTTGCCTAATAAGCAATCAACAAGTCCCATAACACAATCAAAAAAAATAATCCAATAAATGGAGCACAAAAACAGTTGAATGCCAGGAAATCTAAACCAAAAAACTATCCTTACAAAAAGACTCCACCAATGTTCAATGAACTGCTGCTAAATCCTTTCCTCTGGGCTACTTATGGTTTTATCCAAAAAATGCACAGAATTGTTGTACATTTAAAGGAATAATATGTGATTAACAAATAATAAACATAACTCAAATATTGTAGCAATGTGAAAAGTAATTTAAAAATTAATAAAATTGATAAAACAGAAAGAACACATAAATCCTGACTATAACACAACAGCCATGGCAGTCCCCACAGTTGTGGTGTTGGATCCCCTTGGGCGTAATGTACAAAACACAGAGAAAATCATTGAAAGATAGAAAAATTATTAATTAAGAAGAAAATATTAATAAACATACAATACAGAAGGAAAACAAAATATATTAAACATAATAAAACAACGCCCTGCGGTGGGCTGACACCCTGCCCGGGGTTTGTTTCCTGCCTTGCGCTGTGTGTTGGCTGGGTTTGGCTCCAGCAGGCCCCCGTGACCCTGTAGTTAGGATATAGCGGGTTGGATAATGGATGGATGGATAATAAAACAACAGACAATTCATAAAAAATTACAAAATAAGTTGATAAACAGTAAATAAACCAAAGCCGGGAATGAAGCCCTGGTTGAAAGATAACACTTGAATTGCAGCAATCCCTCTGTCATGTTACTCAATGCCATTTCAGCCCCTTGTCCACATTAACCTTGCTCCCAGTGAGGTGTTTGGACTGCATTCACCACACTTCTTCTTACATTATGTTCTCCCACTTTCATAGTCTAGGCAAAAGTATGCTACAGAAAGCAATTTATTATAGGAAAAGATCTAACATTGTCTCTAATTGTAGTGAGAATCTTTTGCCACAGTGGTGAAATTAGTTTGGCTATGCTTCCTACTTTTAAATTCAGTTGTGCTTCAACTTTTCTTAGGATTGTTCTCTCTCAACAAGAGAAACGGGAACATTGTGTTCAGCTATTTTTCTGCTTGTGTTAAATATAAAAGACTTACCTGAAGAGGTTGTTTTCACAAAAAGTTGCAATAACCTTGTAGTGAACGTTACTCATAATACTCATGCCATGGAAGGCTGATTGATGAACATTTTAACAATAAGAAACGGTCTACAGGTAATCCACTAGGTTACTGGTGTGAGGTCCTTTTTCCTCAGCTATCTCTTTCCCCCTGGAGCAGTAAATATTTTCCAAGTGAATGTCCGCAAGTTTTCAGGTCGTCCACAGCACCTTTCTCAAAACTGTGAGCCAGCTAAACTGTCTTAAGCCTTTAAGTCCCTCTGTTGACTTCTAATTTCCAATAAATGCTTTAATTAATAACTTTTTAACCGCATCATTTAAGTGATCATAAGCAGACAATTGGCACCTATCATATGTCTTTTCTATGTCCCCAGCAAATGCAATCAAAATGTATATGGCGTCTACTCTCAAATTCTCAACATGCTCTTGACCAATTACTTTTGTGTTTTCCAATAACCTGCCAAAGTACAGAACACGTCTGCTGCTTATGATTTGCTGTTAAAAAATAAAACAAATAATTTAAGGTCATAAAACTGAAACACTTTCCACAGAGCGACTTCTGTTATATGAGTAATTTAGATTTTTTACAACAGCACGACCATTTATCACTGAAGTGCATTACATAGGGATACATTTGTGTGCTTTCAGAATGACTTTTTTAACTGAAATGCAGTTCAGTTGACTTTTGGAGTCATAACTCTCATTCAGAAACGTCAGGTCTAAAATTACATTGTAACTAACTCACTGTACTTCATTCTCTGTCACAGAAGATTCATGGAAAACCAATACCATAGTATGTTAATGCAAGCCATTAGTTATTAGGCTGATGCTATGTTAAATGTTGCACAACTGACATGGTTTTAGATAGATAGATAGATAGATAGATAGATAGATAGATAGATAGATAG